>JANHGN010027532.1:0-15423 GCA_024605025.1 Megaceryle maxima | reverse complement strand
ACCTCTCTGGGCAGCCTGGGCCAGGCTCTCACCACCCTCAGCAGCAAAAATCTCTCCCTTCTCTCTGGTCTAAATCTACAAACTTGCCCTTTTATTTCTCCCAGCTAAACCATATTTTAAAAGAATTTTAGCTCCTGAAAATGAATTCTATCCATGAGACTGAAAAATGCCCTACACCTACAGCATCCATACCCCATCCAGCTCCAACGTGCCAAGGAGGAAAGGAATCCATGAAGGTCTTTGCTCACTCAGTAAACTGATACTTGAATAGACATTAAGTTTTTGCTGGTAATTTAAGAAGGGAGAGGAGTTAAGCCCTGGGCAGGTCTGAGCATCAACCCCTTGTCCTAAAGCCAGGGATGAAATTACCTGGTTGCTTTCAGGGCTGAGCCGTCCTCCTCCGCTGGGCGTCCCAGGCATCTTTGCCACGGCAGTGCTGTTGGCCATGGAGCTCTGCGGGGGGGTGCTGGCTGGTTCTGGCTTTATTGAGGAGAAGTTGGAGAGGTTGATCAAAGTAGAAGGGCCAAACTGGTTCATAATCTGTTGGGCTTTAGCTTTTAGATCATAAAGCTTATCTAAGTCTTGTTTCTTCTTGGGGTTGTGGGGACCCAAACCAATCAACTGGAAAAGGAAATGGAATTCAGAGTTAGCAAATGGAGAAGGGAGTTCAACGGGGCGATCGCGTCTTCGGACAGAGCAATCTGCAGGATCCTGAGGACAGGGTCTCTGGATACAGCAAGAAGAGCAATGGTGAGAAGACAAGAGAACCTTTCCCTGTGTAGAGAACATGAGGCTCACCATGAGAGGCAGAGCAGCTCCAGGCAGCACGGTGCAAGAGGCAGCTCTGCACCAGCACCGATCTGCCCACTCCTCGGGCTGAACCCCACGTGCGTGGCCACCCCTCACCCAGGTCCTTCCCGATCCCATTTCCCTCAGACTGCAAAACAGCTTTGAGGAGGAGCCCACACCAAGAAGGCTCAACAACAGGACCCGTCTGGCTCCTGCAGCAGCAACGTGGGGCAGCAGCAGGTGCAGCATTCACCTCTTCCCTGCCTCGCGGATGGGCTTTGGGCTCCCCCGGGACTCTGTCACCTCAGGAGGTGTCATTTATGGCCACCCCCTCCCTTCAAGCCCAGCCTGCAGTGATCCCTTGATGTGGCCTTGACTGTTTTGGGTGCCAAGAGCAGGAGTCTGTGTGCTTGGGGGTAAGATGACAGAAACACGCACGCCCAGGTCCCTGGTTTGTTCTGCCCACACTGGGCACCCGATGGCCACAGTAAACAACATCACATTCACTGAGCTGCTAATGGTGAACCAGAGGTGGTTTGTGGTGCCTTAACTGGTTACTCAGAGCTTCCAGGCTCACCCTTTTGTGTCTGAAGTTATTCAGCTTATTGGCCACTGAGCTGCAGAGTGACTGGCAGCTCTGTGTCGTGGCTGGAAGGCTCTAAACCACCCCCAGGCTTGAGGGAACTCTGCTCTGTCCTTACTGAGGTAAGAGAAGGCTCATCCAAACCCTGGACTTTCCATCCCCATGACCACTGTGGGCAGCAGCAACAGGGCTGTGGTGTAAAAAGAGCATTTTAAGGAATGGTTTGGGTGTAAAAGCAGCTGCTGCTGAGCCTGGAGGTAGATGAACAGTCACAAGTTGAACTCACTTTGTTTAAACAGCTTTACAGCACGTCCACGGACAAAGTGACCAGCAGAGCGTCTGCTGCCACAGCTACAAGCAGACATCTTCCCAAGCTTTGTTAGTTGGAATTAATCCACACCAGAACACAAACCAGACATCACACAGGAGTGCTTAGAAGTGGCTACTTTAGTGCTTCACTCCACAGCACGCTCATGCACTGCAGCACCCCCCAGCACCCAGCCCTTCCATGGAATTTATACCCCAGCCACGCTTCTCTGGCATCCTCAGCAAGTTCCAAGCTCTGTTTTAAGGTTGGAAAAACATTTCACTCACTCTCTCAAGCCCCTCAGCTGGCTTTCCTGGGTAAGGAGCTCAGCACAAGAGTAGAAGGGACTTCCTAGGCTTGGGTTTTAGCTCAGGGTGATCACCCCACACTTCAGTTTACAAACCCACCAAGCAGGAATTCTTACCCACCATGCAGGGCAGAAAGCTCTAAAATCCCTGGGGGTTTTTTTTGTGTTTGTTTGGGGTTTTTTTTTCAGCATAAAGTCATTTGGCTCATTTATTTCTGGATCTTATCGCACCCTTCACGTACCATTAAGATCCTTGAACACAAAACTAGAGGGGATGAGCAGATTCCCAGGGCCAACCCCCCCATGCCAGCCCCGGCATTTTACTTACAGCTATCTGAGCATCTAGATCTTTAATTACATCAGCAACCGCTGCGGGGCCAGCGAACGGAGAGGCCATTCCCCGAAGCCTTCCCAAGAGGTCAGCAGGCAGCATTAACCTACTCTCCCTTCCTCCTCTTCCATACAACTCTCCTTCCTACAGGAACACCAGATATTTATTTATTTTTTTTTCCTCCCCACATTCTACCGTAAGAGCGCGAGAGGAAACGGCTCCGGGCAGCGTCCTCACGACGGCACGCGAGGGTTTATTCGCTCGGAGGACGCGGGCAACCGCGAGCGGACGTCGCTGCGGAGGATGAGGCGTCTCCCAAGATCCTGAAATGGGAGTAGGAATCTGGCCAAATTCTATTGGTTTTTTTTTTTTTTCTGTCAGTATATGACACGAGTATCTCGGGACGCGCTGCTGAGCCCAGACCTCGGCAGCTTCTCTGGAGCAGGTCTGGTGGGTGCAATTAGCACTGTTGTAGCTCATTAAGCACTGCTCCTGCAGCACAGGGTTACAGCCAAAATTAAACCCTATGTTAAAACCAACGAAACCTTCCTCGCCTTCCCTGGAGTGCTCCCAGGGGGTTCTCTCCCCTTCAGACATAATGATTTTCAACAAATACCTAACTAAGTTTGCAGAAGACTCTACAGGCCCGGCGCCTCTTTATTCAAAGAGCAAACTGGGGAAGTTCTTGGATTTTACTTTAGTTGTTCTAAGTGTGAGGCAAATTCCTCCCCACGCCGCTCGAGGAAGCGCCTGTTACCAGCACTTACCCATCAGGTGCACCAGCTAAATGGGAATGAATCAGAAAGTCCCTTCTTTCTCCCCCCGGAGGTGTTTGTTTGATGCTGATTCATAACTCAAACGTCCCACCCCCTCGGCACAGCTTCCAGCTTCGCGTTTTACCCCCAAAGCACCGACGCTTGGCGTCCAGGAGGCCACAGCTCCGTGCACACCACTCACTGAGGTTTTCTTCCAGTATCTTCCCAGCTACCAGCTTCACCAGCTCAGCAGCCCCACGACTGCCCGCGTGGAACGCCACGATGGGACTGAACGAAGCAAAACGTTCTCGCCGGTTACCGGGGCCAAAGCCGTCGGAAGAGCCAAGGTCACCGACACCGCCCCGCACCGGGCAGGGCTCCGCCTGTCAAGGTTGCGGGGGTCGTCCCTCAAGGCCCTGGGACCCCCCCCCTCCCCTCCCCGGTTGCTGACCGCCGCACGGGCGGGGCTCTCAACACTGGCGCCAGGCCCGGCCCGGTCCGGGGAGCGGCGGGGCACGGCCTGCTGCCAGCACCTCCGCGCTCCCTCCCTACTTTAGGCTGTAGAAGCCGGTGAAAAGCAGCCGAAGCCTCCCGCCACCGGGGGAAGGACCCTCCCCGCCCCACACAGTCCCGTACCTCCCCATGACCCGCGGGCGGACCGAGGCTCCGCCGCCGGCAGCGCTCCCTCCGCCGCGCAGCCCGAGCCCTTCCGGGGGCACCTCCCGAGACACCCGGAAACGCTTCCAGCAGCGCCGGCCAATCGGGGGGGAGCCTGACTGCGCACGCGCGTCACCCCTCTCGCCAAAGGCACCGCCCCTCTGCATGACGGAGGTATCCCAGCATGCTCAGCGCGATTTGCATATCACCAGGGGAGCAGTGAGAAGTAGAAATGGCATTTAGAGGGGGGAAAAAAAAGCAGAAACAGCAGAAGTTTAGAGAAAACAGTGAAGAAAGAGAGGAAAAAAGGAATATCCAAGAACCGAGCCTCAGAGCAATACGATCCTCGCCGCGACTTAAGCAGCACTCCGACGCTTTCCGGCGACGGCGGGGCGGAAGCGAAGCTTTAAAAAGGGCTTCTGCCGTGCGTGGCACGGGGGGGCTCCACGGCCGCCCCCGCGGAATCGACATCAAGAGATTTCGGAAGCACAATTTTTGTAGTGGGGGGTCGCCGGTAACCGCTTGTTCCGGCGCCCCGGTTGTGGCTTGTGTGAAAAAGACAGAGAAATAGGGAGCTGGGGGGCTTTGTACCGGACGAGTAGGCGGGAGAGCGCGGAGCGGTGAGTGCCGGCGGAGCAGTTAACCGTGTATTTATATGTATTTAAATAGGATTGTTCTTAAAAAAGCTTCCCCCGAGACTCCAGGCCCGGAGCACGGCACCCGCCGGGCTCCCGCTCTTCCCGGAGCCTCACAAGGCTTCGTGGTATAGGTGTGAGAGGCGACAGTCCCCCCGCGGGCAGCGGGACCCTTCGGCGGAGGCTCTGTCTCCGCCGGGGCTGACAGTCCGTTCCCCGCGGGGAGCCGTGCCCGCCCCACCGGGCAGCTCCCCGAGCCGCGGGGTGGGTGCATCGTACCGCACCGGGGGGTAGCCGGGTAGCCCCGTGATGCCGTAGGGGCTCCGGTGGCTCCCGGCTGGCTCAGGCTCGCCGAAGGGCGTGGCGTACTCGGGCTCCGGCGGCAGCGGCTCGGCGTACTCGTGGTATTTTCCTGGGACGTCGTAGTGGCTCACGACGAGCGGCAGCGCGTAGCCCTCGTCCGGGAGCGGCTTGAAGGTGGAAGGGCCCGGCTGGCTGCTGGGGCTCACCTGCAGCAGGTCGGGCTCGGCGTACTCTGCAACAGGGATACCGGGCTCTGAGCTGGGGGACGGTCCCCGCGGCGGGGAAAGGGTCACGGTGCTGTTCCAGACGTGGGTCGGCTGGGGGCACCCGTGAGTGGGAAAACGGGCGCATCTGGGCCCCCAGGGCTGGGAGAAGCTGGGCTAAAAATCCACCCGGGGTAGGTCACCCACCCACGGGCCTGTCCCTCCGCCCCCATGCAGAGCAGGGCTCCTGGTGCCCTCCGGCCACCTCACGCCTGGGTTTGAGGTGCAATGCTATTAATTATAATGATAATAAAGATAACTAACAAGCCCTGCCAGGGTCTCCCTTTTTGCACAGAACCATGATGAAGGGCATGAGTCAGACCAGTGCTGGGGGGTGGGAATGGGCACCCCAGGGTGTCCCCAGCATGCACTGTAGGACAGCTCTGGGCTGACGGACCTGTCTGAGCCCCAATGTCCCCGTTACCTGGCGAGTGGGAGCAGCTGAGGTCCCCCAGGGCAGGTGCGGTGGGGAGGGAGCCGGGGGGCGGCAGGCTCTGCAGGGAGCACACCTGACTCGACTCCACTTCAGGGTACCCTGAGCAGAGAGCGGAAACACCCCCATGATTGTCACATACCATCCCCTGGGGACAGGCGGTGCTGTGCCTGGGGACAGACCGATGCCCCTGGGGGTGGGATGGCACAGGGTTGGGCAGCAGCACGTTAAACCAACTGCACCCCTCCTGAGTTCAGCCCCGAGGTCCCCCCCCAGGACCCCCAAAGAGAGGGGCTGGGGCTCTTTACCTTTTGTGATCCCGCAGTTCAGCTCTGCCGCCAGCTTCCTGCCAAGGGGAGAGTGAGATGGGGTGATGGGTTCCAGCCACCCTGTGCCCACCGCCACCCACCTCCTGGCACCCACTGCACAGGGGGATGTGCCCCTTGGTACCCAGTGAGCTGCCAGATGGAGCCCCGGGCTTTGGGGAAGTGATGCTGAGGAGCAGGATGGGACCCACCTCTTCCTGCGGCAGAGGAAAGCCAGCAGCAGGAGGCTGGAGCAGAGGAGCACAAAGCCACCGATGAGCAGCATCACGAGCAGTGTGGAGCCTGGGGAGGGAGGGCAGTGTCAGCCCCCCAGGTGCCCCATCCCACCCCTCTGCACCCATGGGTGCCAGGAGCCCACCCGGGGTCACCAGAGAATGAAAACCAATGTGGGGTCTTAGGGCATGAGTGAGTCCATTGGTGCCTGGAGCATCCATGAGATGATGCCTCAGAGACAGCCCCCCACATGGCACCCACCTGCCTTCTCTGGGTCCAGGGCGATGCCGGGGATGGATGTGTGGCTGGCTGGGTGGCTGGTGGGGACAGAGACTTGCTCAGGGATGCTGGGCACTGCGAGACAGAGCGGGAACTGTGAGTGTGGGACCACCATGGGGTGAGGGGGAGGTGGAGATCCCCAGGGGATGTTTGGGACATCAGGGGGTGAGAGTTCTCACCATAGGGCCGAGGCGCACGGACCCGCACGGGCTGGCAGCCCACCAGGGCCACCTTCAAGGCCACGCGCTGGTGCCAGCTGTGGGGTGTGACGCGGATGTAGCGAGCGACGATGGGGGGGATGAAGGCATTGGAGACCTTGCTGTGGCTGTCTTTGTTTCCTTCAAAGACCTGCCGGAGAGGGTGAAGAGGGTGCCGATGGTTGAATGTCTGTGAGCAGGGGTCTATGGCTACCCTGTTGTCTCCTTTTGTGCCTACCTTGTCCTCCTGGCCACTGCTGCCTCTGTAGGGTTTCCAATTCTTCCCGTCGCGGCTGGAGGAGACCCGGTAGGACATCACGTAGTAGTCGTACTGCTCGGAGGAGCCCTTTGTGATGATGCCTGTTGGTGCAGGAGTGAGCCCACAGTGGAGGGGGCCCTGCTGTCAGTCAGGGGGTGTGGGGTTGGGGACAGGTTTGGGGGAGGCCACCCTCTGCCCAAGCATGTCCCCAGAGCTTTCCCAGATGGAATAACTCCCATCTCTGGGATACCTGGCTCCCAGCTGGGAGGAGAACCGGGGTCAGGGTAGGACCTGTCACCCCCCTGGAGAACCCCCCACAGTCCTTCAAGGGGGTTTGGGTGGCAGACACAAGTGTCAGACCCCCTGCTCTGCCCCCAGGAGCCGATAACCTCCGGCCTCGGCTGCCAGCCCTGCATTCCTCCCTCCTCCAGCCTCCGGCCGGACAATGTCCCCATTTTCCTCGCCGCAGTCGCCAGCCGCTGCCGCACAAAAGCCCCGCTCTGGGCAGGCTCCGGCCGAACAAAAGCCGCTGGCTGGCACCAGATGCAAGAGCATAATATTAACTTGTTCATCCCAGAACCGGCTGCAGATGGGAGGGAGGGGGACAGGGACAAAAGGGGGATGGGGGACAGCCCGTGGCGGGATGGGGGGGGTGTTGATGCTGTCTACATCTCAGTTAGCACGGGGAGCTCTGATGCCTCCTGGGAGTTATGGTGGGGTTACAACTGCACCCCTGTCACCACGAGGAGGGCCGTGGTCAGGATGGCACAGGGACAGCTGTTGTCCCCCATCCAATGACTGGCGCTCACCTGTGACATTCCTGCGGGTGCCCAGGTCCAGCTCCAGCCAGGCACCCTCAGAGCCGGGTTCAGCCGCCCAGGAGTGGCCGGTGCTGCCCAGAGCTGCCCGTTCGGCCACCCAGGCTCGGTCCTGGCCCAGCACATCCACCTCGTGCCACCACGATGAGGCGTTGAAGGCGGTCACCGCCAGCGTGTTACCGCAGTCTGGTGACAAGAGATGGCAGCTTGGGAACCTGGGACCCCCAACCGGGCGCTGCACAGGGGGTGGCACCAAATTTGGCAGCCAAAATCATGGCTTAGTTTCAGGGGAAATGGGGGAAAAATACCTTTGTGGAATATGAGCCGCTTCTCAGAGAGGGATCCCCTGTGGGGAGGAAAGAGAGGGGAGCATCAGATGAGGGGTCCCCAGGTGAACACACCCTGGGAGCCTCCAAAATCGAGGGGTGGCAGGTCCCCAGTGTCAGTGCGGGTGGTTCCCACAGCTGGGTGCAGGGTGCTGCCGGGGTCCCCAGCCCCTCACCTACCTTTTGGAGTGGAGTCCATTGGCAAAAGCCGACTCGTAGAGCGTGATCCCCTTCTCCCGGGACAGGGTGACCTGCCCGCCCAGCTCGTCCGCAATCACCCCAGCGTGCACGGCCGCCTTACACAGCACCGACGTCTGCGGGGAACAGAACAGGGGTGAGAGCAGCCCCCCCTCCCCTCCCTGGCTGGGCATCCCATGGGGCACCCCACAGCCAAACCCATCCCCTGTGGTCTGTTGGGGATGGGGACAGACAAGCAGTAGCCGTGGGTGCACCCATGGGTGCTGTTGACCCCTGGGACAAGCTGGGCTCTGCACTTACATCCCGGTAGCCCTGGCTCGGGTTGCCCCAGATGTCCCCAGCGATGTCCTTGCAGCCCGCGGGGCAGTAGATGCTGAAACACATGGCAAGGTGGGGAATCATCAGTCGTTCCCCACCCGATCCCCTCTGCACCCCCCTCTTTGCTCCCCATCCTGCTGCAGCTGCACCCCAAAAGCCTTGGGGTGAGCACAGACCGAGCGCCCGGGGAGGGGTGAGGACAAAACTGGGGATGATGGGGACTGGCAGCGATGACAAAGTGGGGACCACTCACACCCCCTGGCCACTCACCTGACATGCTCCTGGGTGTAGTGGGTGCCTCGAACCAGGCAGGAGACCAGGTCTGCAAGGCAGGGACACCCCAGGGTGAGGGACTCCCACCCACCCCACAGCACCCACCTCTGTCCCAGGGCACCCCAGGGATGGCCCCTTGGTCCTGGCAGCCACTGGCCTATGGTTCTGCCTGATATTGGGGTTCCAGCTGACCTGGGGGTCTAGGGTGCTGGAGAGGTCCCAGGTAGCCTGGGGGTCCCCTGTGTTGTGCCCTCACGCAGGGAGAACATAGATCATGAAGGAGCCTGGGGCCATGGGAGCCCACCCTGAGGTCAGCAAGGCGCTCCCACCATGGGCTGAGACACAGCCTGGGGGGGGGGGGTCATCTTCATCCCTGGGGGACACTCCCCCTACCTGGGTGCTGTGAGGTGGAGTAGGACAGGAGGAGGCCTCGTCCCGAGCGGTGGCTGGTGCTGTTGAACTGGACGGTCATGGCACTGGAGTTTGTCACCAGGAGTGGGGTGTCAGGGACAGCGTTCCTGCAGTAGGGCCCTGCCAGCAGGGATGGGGCCGTGGAGAGGGTGGGGGGTCCCTGGGGACAGGCATGGGCAACCCGACCCCAGGGTGTCACCTCCACCAGCTCAGCCCTCACCAGGGCCAGGGGGATCTCAGGCATTTGGGCTGTGCTTAGGGTGGTCCCATGCCATGGTCATCCTAAACCCAGGGTGGTCCATCCCTAAGGTAGTCCCAAGCCCAGGGTGGCTTTGTGCCAGGGTGGCACTGTGACAGTCCCAGCCCCAGCATGGCCCCATGCCATGGTGGTCTTATCCTGAGGGTGGTCCAGCCCCAAGGTGGCCCCATGCCAGAGTAGTCCCAGCCCCAGGGTGGTCCCATGCCCAGGGTGGCCTCACACCAGGGTGGTCCAGCCCCAGGGTGACCTCATGCCAGAGTGGCATCATGCCAGGATGGTCCTAGCTCCAGAGTGGCCCCAGTCCCACAGCAGTTACATCCACGCTATGGGGAGGAGCTGGGACGCAGCCCCCCACAGTCCACCCTGTCCTCACTGCCTCCCATCTCCCCCTACCCCCCGCTGTGTCATCTCCCACCCAGCCACAAGCAGTACAGGGGACACGCAGCCCCCAGAGCTGGTCCAGGGTCCTGGGGAGCACCCCGAGATGTCCTCACCTCCCTGAGCAGGGACAGATGGGTTCACCCCCACTGCTTCCCAGAAACGCTTCCCCCCTGGGCCTGCTCATTCCACCATGAGTGGCCACCAGCCCTGACTGGGTGCCTGCCACCGTGTGCCCCGCTGCCAGGGCTGGCACACACGGTGTGGCCCCATGGGACCCTGAAATGGGGGCTGCATCCTCATCCCCTCTCCATCTCCCCTCTCCCAGAAGCTGCCAAAGCTGCCTCCTAAATCCCCCCCATTTAATCCAAATTAATTTGCAGTCTCCATCTCCATGATTAAAACCAGCTTAGCAGGCAGGCAGGTTCCTTGGGGACATCTCTGGTCCCAGCTGGGGACAAGAGGTGGCCCCAATCTCTGGACCATTATCCCCCAGCCCCCCCCCCATCTATCTGCTCTTGTCATGTTCTTCCCTGGGGCCTCAGGGTGCCCAGAGATGCTCTGAGCAGATGCCATTGTTGCCCTGGGGATAGGGGCTGTGTCCCCATGGTGCTGGTGGTGAAACCACCCTTGTGGAGTCATGCTGTGACTCAGTTTCCCCACCATGACCTGCACCTTCATCCTGTCTGGATCATACTTAACTGAGGGGCAGAGCCCAGGGGACATGGGACACATATGTGTGCAGGGATGTCACAGGGTCAATGACATCATGGAATGGGGGAGTGTGTGCTCTGCACGACATGCAAATGCCATGCATATGAGATGTAGATGACCCGTGTGCTCAGATTTCCCACCAGATGCCAGCACTGCTCTGAGCAGATGCTGCCCTGTCTGGTATGATGCCCTCAGAGACCCCCCCCCCGGATTGCTGGGAACCCCTCAGCCAAGCCATGGGCTGGAGGGTGTCACCCCTGAGGGGATCCTAGGCAGGCTCAGGCTGGGTGCCAGACACCAGGGCTGAGTCAGTGGGACCGAGCCCACAACTTCCACCTGCTCCAGCCACATCCCGACAGACATCTGGGACTTCTCAAGGGCCAGCGTCAGCCGCGGGCGAGGGAGCAGGACCCCAGCCCAGCCATGAGTCACCCCCACCCACTGACACACACAGCCCTGCTGAAGGCACCCGAAGGGGCTGCTGGTGCTCAGCCCCCCTCTGCCTCCACCGGCCCCACAAGAGCACAATCTGGGGGTCCTCTTGTCCCCACGTTGCTCTGAGACCCCTCAGCCATGTGGTCTTTTGGTTTTAGGATCCCAGGAGATGGGGACAAACGTGTCCCCAAGGCCAGAGCAGAGGGGATGAGGACCAGGGATGTCATGTGCTGTCACCCCTCTGGGTACAAACAGGGACAAATCCCGGTCCCGGGAGCAGCAGCAGATCCAAGCTGACTCATTTCCACCCTGTGTTTCCCACCACATCCTCCACCCAGCCCCTGCCCCTCACCGGGCCTCAGGGCTGCTCCTCCATCCCACCCCATCAACACCCGAGTGGTGATGCTTCCTCCCTACCTCCCAAGAAATCTCCCCCAGTACCCCCTGTGCTCCCAGTGCTGTCAAATCCCTCCAGGACCATTAAATCTCTCCATGAAAATCCTGGAAGTGTTTGGGCAGCGGTTGGGCTGGGGGGACACGATTAGTTAATTGGCAGCTGCATCTGGTCCCAACTGGGTGTCCCCCAACTCTGGATTGACAACTGTCCCCTCCTCAGGTACCCCTCTCCTCAAATACCCCCCTCCTTGAATACCCCCTTCCTTGGATACCCACCTCATCAGACACCCCCTATACTTGGGTACCCCTCTTGTTGGGTACCCCCCTTGTCAGGCACCCCCCATCCTTGGACACCATCCTCAAATACCCCCATCATCAGGTACCCCCCTCCTTGGATATCCCCATCCTCAGATATCCCCCTCCTTGGGTACCCCCTTCCTTGTATACTCCCCTCCTTGGGTACCCCCCCTTCTCAGATCCCCCTCGATAAAATCAGCTAAAAAGATTTTTTCTGATATTCTCCTCATCCAGCACTTTACATAACACAATATCACACCTCTCCACACCCCATCTGCAGCTCCTCTGTGGGTGCTGCCTCAGTTCCCCCCCACCCCGGGACCCCTCCTCTGCTTACCATAGTCATTGCCAGCCTGCGGGTCTGACAGGAGCAGGGAGCTGTGGGCACAGTGCTCGGAGGGCTCCAGGTCCACATCCCCAAAGGCCAGGAGCAAGGAGGTGCCCGGGGGGGCCTGCAGCCACCAGCTGCAGGTGGTGTGATTTGGGTACGTGCCTGGATAGTTCTTGGAGCTGAGGGTGCCACTGTGGGGTGTCAGCAGCGTGTGGCCGCAGCCGTCCCCTGTGGAGAGACCGGGGAGGAGGGCGATCAGCCAAGCTGTTCCCTGCCTCAGTTTCCCCACTTGGTATGGTCCCAGAGAGGGGAGGCTTAGCCAGGCTGTTCCTCCCTGCCTCAGTTTCCTGACTCATTGCCTCAATCTCTCCACTTGGCATGGCTCCAGGGACAACCACATGGGCAGCCACAGACCCACCTAAATGTTTTTCTCATGTGAAAATTTTTTGGTGGCTTTTCTGGCTGTTTCCTCCACTGGGGACAGTCCCCAGTGGGATCTAGGGATGAAGCTGACTCAGTTTCCCCCACAGCCACCTAGTGCAGACCTGCACCTCTGGCTCCCTTCCATCGGCCAGGCCAGGAGCACCCCAATTTTGGGGGAATACAAAAGGATGCAAGGAGGAAATACCCCCTGTTACAGGGGGTACAGCATCAAGCAGCCCCCAGGAACCCCCAGCTGCATCCTTGGCCTTGAGGATGACCTTGGGCAGCTGCATCCCCATCACCTCCTCCCCGGGGCACCCACCACAAAAGGGGCTTTTCTCTGGACTCGCCACCCCTGGGCATGAGGGAATATCCTGAAAACTTGACTGTCAGGGACCAGATGGGAGTTTTGGGCAGGATTCCGGGATGGAGATGGGGCAGTGGGGGGTGTCCATGGTTCAACCCCCTGCCTCTGCATCCCCAGAAAGCTGCTGCTCCTGCCAAGCATCACCCTGGCACGGGCAGGAAGACACGCGATGGTGGGCACGGCTTCGCCCCTGCCTTGGCTCCACTCGCTGTCGCCAGGAGACGACACAAAGCACTGGTCAAGGAAAGTCCCGACGGATAAAAAAAAGGGGGGGCCAGAGGCGGAAGAAGCCACCCCCCCCACACAAAGGCCTGTGGGAAGGGCTGGCGGCCAAACAGGGGGGTTATCCTGTGAGCACCCCCTGGGCACGGATGAGAGACTGGGGGAAATCCCCGATTGCCGCCCTGGCTGAGCAGTGGTCCCTGTTACGGCAGAGCCAGGAAGGATCCAGCCCTCTGAGGGGAGAAAGCTGGGTGGCAGTAACAGCACAGGGGACCCTGGGGTGCCAGGAAAGTGGGTCCCAGAGTGGGGAGAGAAAATTGGGGTATTTTAGGGGGGTTTTCAGCAAGGGAAGTCAGAGACATCAGGATCTGCATGGAAACCCCTCTCTGGCCAGGAGAGCCTGGCACGTGTGCCCAAGCTGGGAGTCCTGGATGGACACCCCCCACCCGGCTCCAACCTCACGCTGGTGGGTGCAGAGGAGCTGAGGGGACCCATCCTGGGAAAAACCCATCCCAATAAAGGAAACCTTTGGGAAAAGCATCCCGAGCATGGGCAGCACATGCCAGAGGTAAGGCAAGAGCTGCAGGAGCACGCAAGGATTGGGCTCCGAGGGTGCTACCGAGGGACCGGGACCAGCGAAGGCGGAGCCACGGGGGGGGGACGGGATTTACCAGCCCCTCTCCCACCCAAAAAGAAAAAAAAATCAACTGTCAAAAAATTGGGAAATTTTGGGAAGAGTGGGATTTCCGCTGGCTGAAGGCGATGCCGTGGCTGATCCATCCCAGCCAGAGATTTGTTTGTTTTCTCACAGGATGCAAGAAAGACACAACAGGGCGATGCTCTGGGAAAAGCCTGGCACGTTCCCGCCGCTGGCACGCAGCCGGCCCCGGGAGAGCTGCCCCGCATCCACCAGCGGCTTTGGGATCCGGTGGAACCCCCCCGTATGATGTCTCCCAAATCCCACGTAGGGAAGGCAGCAGGGTTCTGTTCCCGGTGATCCCGTCCTGGCCCATGCCTCAGTTTCCCCTCGCTGGGGACAATGCTTCAGATCTCCCGTCCTCATCTACTTGCTCTGGGATGAGCTGGGGACAAGTGGTGCCCGGTGTCTTTGGGATGAGGTTTCGCTGAATGCCCCACGTGGCTTTCCCGGATCCCGGCAGGTGGAAACCCCCCCTTAGCGAGGCTGCCGGGGGCCCGCGGCATCCCCGGGATGCAGCCCGCTGCCCGCCTCTCCCAGCCGTCACCGGCAGCTCCAGTTTAAGATCTTCGTAAACCGGGGGATTAAGTGTTCCCGGGGAAAGCCTTGTGGGTGGGACAGAGACGGGAACACCGGGGCAGGCGGCACCCCGGCACCGGGAGCAGGATGGGACAGAGGGAGCAGGGCGCGGGCTGCGGGGAGACAAGGCAGGTGCGGGTTCGGGGTGATGCGGGGGGTCGTGGAGGCAGCGAGGACCTCGTCCCGTCTGATATCGGAGCAGATGGATGGCGAAGACCCCGTACCGGATCGGTACCAGGGCAGGCAGACGGCCGGGCCCCCTTCCCAGGGTGGTCCCGGTCTGGGGACAGAGGAGACCCGTCCCGAATTAGTACCGGGAAGCCCATCCTGGTCCGATCGCAGTCCGGACACAGCGAGGAGCCCATCTCGGGTCGGTACCGGGGCAGACGGATGGCGAGGAGCTTGTCCCGGATCGGCACCGGGGCAGACGGATGGCGGGGGGCATGTCCCAGATCGGTACCGGGACAAGAGAACCGCGGGGACCCCCGTCCGGTGTAGTCCCGGTCTGGGGACAGTGGGGACCCGTCCCGGATCGGTACTGGGGAGCCCATCCTGGTCCGATCGCAGTCCGGACACAGTGAGGAGCCCGTCCCGGCTCGGAACCGGAGCAGAGAGGAGCCCGTCCGGTCTCTGTCCCTGTCCCGATCCTTATCATGGACCCCGACCCGGTCTCTATCCCTCGCCCAATCCCGGACTGGAGATAGCGGGGACCCGTCCCGGATCGGTACTGGGAAGCCCATTCTGTTCCGATCCCAGTCGGGACACAGCGAGGAGCCTGTCCCGGCTCGGAACCGGAGCAGAGGAGCCCGTCCGGTCCGTGCCCCGGTCCTCGTCACCAACCCGGACCTAGTCCCAGTCCCAGTCCTGGCCCCTATGCCTGACGCAATCCCGGTCCCGGTCCCGTGCGCTGCGCACGGCCCACCCAGAAGAGGGAAGGGGAGCCCCGGGAGTGCCGGTGGGAGTGGGACTCCCGGTGCCGTGTCCCGGTGCCCCGCGAATGGCACTCACCGTTCTGTCCGCCGGCCGGGCGCAGCCCCAGCGGGCCCAGCAGAAGGCAGCGGCGGAGCAGGAGCAGGGCCAGCGCCAGCACCCCCCGCGCCGCCCCGCCGCCCGCCCGCATCCTCCCGTCGCCGCCACCACCGCCGGCCCCGCCGCGGCTCCGCCGCGCCCGTCGCCCGGGACCCGCCCACGCCAAGCCCATTGGCTGTCGCTGCCCGGCACCGCGTCGCCATTGGGCCGCCTCGCTGTCAGTCAGCCGGCACCGTGTAATGATGGATGCTTGTAAAAGAGAGAAAGGATCGTATGGCGGCCAAGAAAGCTGCCTTGAGAACTAGTGCCTGTCTG
>JANHGN010027530.1:0-14895 GCA_024605025.1 Megaceryle maxima | reverse complement strand
CTGTTCTAGTTTCCTTTTCTAATCACAAGTCTCTCTCCCTTATTCCTTTTTCTCTTCCCCTTTGGGGAGGGAGGGGGTCACCCTGACCCTAAACCATGACACCCATTACCATCACAAAACAGCCAAGGACAACAGTCCCAAAAATCTAATTTTAATGCTGTCTTTAAGTACTTACACCACCTGTTCCTTCAAGATACTATGCTCCCCCCAACTCAACAAAGACTGAGGACACTAACCATAAGTTTTACAGCCAACAGAGAAAATAAATGGTTCAATGCTGATAAAACCAAAGTTGAACTATATAGAAATTTTCTGTCTGGAACATAAAGTCTCCAAGAAAAATAACACATTTCAGTGAGTTCTGTCTAAGGGCTAGTTTTGAGTAGTAGCTTTTAGTAGGTTTGTACACTTAAAAACCTCTTCTAGAAAGATGGAAGGGAAAAAAAAAAAACTTTAAAGATGACTTGTTTATTGCTACAGGCTTGCTGGGAGATCACTCTTCCACTCCAGCTAGCACTCCTCAAGAAAAGTCAGGGCACAGAGCATAACTGCTCATTTGCAAAATGCTCACAACTCCAAGTTTCAGAAAGAATCTGGCCAAAGGATCACCCTCAGTTATTTTAAAAGGAAAAAAAAAAAAAAAAACACAACCCCACAAAACCCCAAACATATATCCCCTAAGTGAGCACAGCACTAGAAACAAGCTAAGGCTCATATTGCTAAGGCACAAAAGATTGTAACTATCCAAATGTGGTACTAAAGCATCAAACAAAAGATAACCTACCTGAAAGACAGGTAAAAAATGAGAACACCATACTCTTCTCAGTAGCATCAGATCATGCAATAAATTGCAAGTAGCAGAAAGATTAGATTGAGAACTTTAGATGGGTGCTTAGAATTTTTTTTCCCCTGCAAGTTTTCACGCTCTGGAGGTTACAAGAGGAGCGTGTGAATGCATATTTGCCTCTTGGGCAGTGTTTTCCATCAGTAAGAGTTTTTCAAGCCTTGGCTAGACAAAGCGAGGGCTGCCCTGACCCAGTTATGGGTCACAGTCTTGCACCAAACAGGGGGTGACTACAGCTTCCCTCCAGACATCCCCCTTCCTACCAACACTTCTGCAACACGTACAGCATGACAGAGGTGGCATCTAATCTAACTCTAATCCACACAAAAAATACTGCTTTTCAAAGATTAAATGCACAATCTGAGAACTGTCCTGTGATAATTTTTCAAGGGCAAACAGAAGCATTCAAAAACGCAGAATGAAAGCTACCCAAATTTTCCTCAAACAGACAAGTCAAGAGATACAGGTGGAGTTACAGGAAGACACAAATGAAATAGCTACATAAAGTCAAATATATGAAAGAAAAAAAGAAAGGGTTAAATAAATTGCTAGTGACAGAACTATTCTGTTTTGAACAACAGCAATGTTCAAAACTCAACTAGAAAATGGACCTACATTTTTGCAGGCAAAAAATAAGTTAATGTTTCCATTGCACAGTATAAACCATGCACAGAGCTTACAAACCATCAGGGAGTAAATCTCATCCTGAATAACACATCTAGTAGAAAAATATTTATTTTAAGTAGTCAGAAATTGATCAGTCTACAGAAAATCTTCTGGTTTAAATTACAGAATAAAACTGAGCCAGAACACTAATCCTCTCTCCCTGCACACAATGCACACAAGAAGGCCATATCCTATAAGGATTTCTCTCTTTGCAGATGGATCTGAGGTCAATGCCCAAGTTTGTGCTATAGAACTGAAAGAATTCAGCAGAGAACAGAAGGGTCCAGGAAGCAATTGTGCCCATATCTGAAACAAAGTTGTATGACGTCACCTCACTAACTTTAAATTACAGCATAGATTCAGAGTAACTTCAATTGCAAGGGAGCTGTGGAGGTCTCAGACCCAGTCCTGCTGTTTCAAGTAAGTCAACAAGATCAGCTGTCTCAGGGCCTTCCCCGGTTTTGAACACCCCCAAGGAAAGAGACTCTACAACATCTCTCAATCCCTATTTAAGGCTTTAGTAGCCTCAGTAAAAAATTTAATCAGAGTTTCCTATGCTGCAACTTGTGTCCACTTCGACAAGGGTCTGAATCTCTCTTCTACTACCTAATGGAAAGATATAGAAAAGATAATGTCCTCTTAGCCACTTTCTCTCTATGCAGAAGAAACCCAGTTCTCTCAGCCTCTCCTCATGCATCATGTGCTTCAGCCCTGTAATCATCTTGGTGACTCTCTGCCACTGGACACACTGCAGTACTGAGCAGTCCAGAGCTGGACAGAGAATTTCAGATGTGATCTCAGAAGTGAGGAATAGAGGAGAGTATTTTTGTCAACCTGCTGAATGCACTTAAGATATTTATCCAGCCATGTACTGGGCTGTATTAATACTTTTCAGTGGATCAGAAAGCTTTAAAAGCCCTGTTTGCAAGTATGCAGAGAAGTTCTTCAAGGCACTGACTTTTGTTTAATAAAAGCCAACTGGTGGAAAGCTGGCATTGTGCAAAAATTAACTGACTAACTACAGACTACATAGCCTAGCAAAGATCATGGCCAAAGTAGCAGTAAACATGTTGGTCCAAAGTAATCAACAGTGTAACAAAGAATCCTTTGCTTAAATGCACTTACACTGAGAAAAACAAACAAACATATCAATTTTACAAAATACATCAGTGGAAACACCACAGCATACTAAACATCTTGGACATTCAGGCATTCACTGGTCCATCCTCTTAAACAGGACTTGATGAAGAAATAACCATAACAAAGGTAAGACCAACCCTTTCTCTCTGCATGCTTATAGAGTCCTAGAGCCCCTTCCAGAGCATAAAATGTTAAAAATATTATCTCTTATTATGCTACTTGCAAAAAATAGCTTCTTGTTTAAAAGCTTACTGACTTCATAGTGTCTGCAGAGAGAGCAACAGGAAAAGCAGTGTAAAAATGTGTTCCATAGTAGTGACACTGGAGATCTCAATATCCCACATAAATTTTAGAAAACCTACAAAGGTCTGCTACTAAAATTGCATTAAGATCATGTTTTGACTGTAGCAAATACAAAATTATTTATATTCAGATTAAGCACAGCCTGTGATTGTTTCAACACTGGATTAAGCAAATGGCATCTGTTTAATGTCTAAATCTCAGGAAGGTGAGTCTTACACTGTTGTCATCTTTCCCATCCTTCTATTGTACCCTGTTCCCCACAACTTTTGGTGTCTTGAATAATTTCAGCCAACTTTGAAAGAACAGAAAATAATGAAATTTCTAAAATTATCAAGACTTTGGTGCTCAGTAGGCAAAAGGCACAAAATGTGTATGGGAGCAATTCAAGTGCTGATCTTGCCCAGCTGGTAAATTGGATAAACAGAGACACAAGCTCAGAAATTGTTTTAAGAAAGTCTGGCAACAAGGGGAAAGAAAAAGAATAATGATGTAATGAAGGGACACAGAGGTGACTAGTGCAGGGGAAGGTCAGGGAAGGAGAAATCTATGATGCAAGCCTGCAGGTAGCCATGGGTTCTACTTCCCAAGGAACACATTTTAATTTCCCTAATGCTGGCAGCTATTTATGTCATAGGGTAGAAGCTGGTTAATACTGTATGAGATGATGGTTGCATACTGGTTCTGGTTTCTTCCACATAAAACCAGAATCATTTATATTTAAACACATAAAAGGCTCTTTGGACAATTGCCACAGAGCTAAATTTCCCAATATCAATCTGCCAATCCCCAACAAAACAGAGGAAATATATCAATACAGACAACTAAAATACTACTCATGCTTTATTTCTTTCCTAATTTTCTAATCAAATTTAGCACAAACAGAAGAAATCCACCATGCAGTTCTAATTCAGGCTGATTTTATTTTTTTCCCTTTTGTTTGTCTGGTGTGTTTTTAAGACCATTAAAATGCAAAAAAAAAAAAATAAATCAAAACTTACCAAATATCAGTGCTAACCCATGGGAAGTTCCCACTGCTATCAGATTTGATGCTGCCTGAAATAGTCATACAGAAAGCTTGACATTAGAAGAAATGTCAGTCACAAATCCACCACTTCAACTTTCACTACACTCATGCAAAGTTTGACAGAAGGGGAAGATTTAGAAGATTACAGATATAACCATTTTCCAATTTGTATGTGAAAAGCCATTCCTACATGAAAGCTAGAGAAGTATTACACCTGAGTGAGCATCACACAGATTTTCTCAAGTTCAGAGGCTGCCTTTTCCTCTATTGTTTGAAATTCAAACAGTGTACCCACAGTGAAATTTTTTCTGTCAGCCTCTTTTGGTGTGGTAGCTGACTACAAAAACTCAGAGGGTTTTTCTCACTCAGCTGTTACATCCACTCTGAATATTTCTACAACCCTGGGCAGTGCTGGTCCCCTGAAGCAATGGTTCACAGCAAGCCCAGAGATGCCAGCATCCTTCTCTGGAAAATTAAACATAGTTCCAAAATCCTACTGCACTTGTAAACCTGCACCCAATTAAATAAAACTTAATAGAATTCACATAATGCTGTAGATATATCAATGTTGCTCTACTTTTTATTTCTTAGCAAGTGTAAGTCAGATGGAAAAAATTAAGTGCTTTAATATCTGGAGTATGTAAATACAGATTTTTATGTTTATGTGCACATCAGTCACAGTGTGCTTTAATTCTGCTGCGCAACCTTTTGCCTTATATGTGACTATGGTTTTTTTCCTTTTTCTTTTTTGAAGAAGAAATGCAGTTTCTTACAGATTGCTGCTACTACAAAGTGACCAAGCACATCTTTAGTTTCTTCGTAAAACATTAAAACACATTTCACAAGGCTAGAACAAATGCTTGCTGTCTTTCGCTTCCTTAAAATGTTTCTCTTCTCCTTTAACTACAGGAAGCTTCACTTCTGATGTATTTTAATTAGCATACTTGACTTCAAGAAGTTTAATGCAAATTGCCAAGCAGGAGTATCCTTCAGACAGGCTTCTAGCGGAATTTTATATTTTAAGATCATATTTCAGTTATGTCATAGCCATAGAGAACTTGATCCCATAACTTCATGAGTATTGCAGTTCAAGTTTTTTTAAGTAATTGTTAGAAGTCAAAGCAATAACTGGCAAAGAAGCAAGAGATAGGGAAATTAAATGTGTTCAACAGATGAACACACAACCTTATCAGGAAAGGTTAGGTGCTCAACTAACAAACCCTGGTGATGACATGAAAAAGGGAGAGCGCGGGGCTTGAAGCTGAGCAATTAGGAAAGACTGAACTCTGGCCCCTTTCACATTGCTTCTCCCACCCCTCATATTTGAAAATTCTTAGTAAGGGTAAGAAGGAAGATTAATTTATCATCTGACTTAAATCACTGTTTTTAGCAACCTTGTATGAAAACTAAATATACAGTGCTTGAAAATTGATAGAGTACTTACAATTGCAGTGGGCAAACCAGCATCTACTTTGTCCTAGAAAAACAGGGAAAGTCATGAGTAAGAGAGACAGAACTTTGTGCGTGTCTCTAATTATTGGAGCTACAACACACAGAAAAATCAACACAAGTTGTGTTTTAATAGTCCCACCAGAGCAGACAGTGCTGAGGGAACCACTGGCTAGAAACACCCAAAAGGGTAAGAAAGTGCAGAGAAACGGAGAGGATGCAGAATAGCCTGTAATTCTGTATGAAAGTTACTGAAATCTTCTCAAAACAGTCCAATCTAAATAACAGTTTTCAGTATTCTTTGTGTACACAGTATAGTCATTGATGTCAAAACCAGTTCCCTCTCCCTTCTCAAGCACACCTTATTAGCTTCCCCTGCAGGTGGCTGACCCACACCTCCACCGATGCAAGTAACAGCCAGCAGCAGCACACTGACATTGAGACTCTGGTCACAGCGATCACAAAACAGTCTCAGATGAATCACTACTGTTCTATTATAATAAGCCTACCTCACATGCTTCAGAAATTATACACTTTATAAACTTCCATCTTAGTCTTCCCCTGGCAGTATGATCTAAAGAGCTGGGCTCTGCGTGCCTGAAGCATGGGCACGGGTGCAGAAACATGAGGCCTGCTCCTCATTCAGCTCAGAAAAAGAAGTGTTCTGTGCCTGCTGCAGGCATTAAGCAAACCTGTTTCCAGCATCTCCAAGCAAGCAGAATAACAGCACTGCTATCATTTTATATTCACATTACCCACCAGGTTTAAGGGCATAACAAATCAGTGTTAAAGATGACCTGCCATGTTACTGCTGCAATAAGTCAGCTAATATATACCTGATTCACTACTGCCTAGGGATTACTAGTTGGTAGTTTCTGTACCAAACATGCTAATATTATCCATCCAGAGCTAATAGCAGGGGGAAGGAGATCACACACACACACACTCCTCCACACCAGAAGAGTTTCAGATTTTTCGTAATGCACGTTACCAGGAGAAAAAGACACTTACTGCTGCAGATACTATTTGGGCAGAAATTCCTTTCAGAAGCGAGAGCCGTATAACTGACCCATGGAGTGAGAGGGAATCTGGCAGTTTTTTCTTCCTAAGGAAATAAGAAATAAACCAAAGGCATTAGAGAGGAATAAAAGTTTGGAACTTTGCCTAACGGTAAGCCAACGGGAAAATCAGTTACGAGTGCACATACTCGTAACCAATGCAGTTTCCATTCTTATTCTGGGGGCCTACTTACACAGAATGAAATGGACATGAGATCACCAGCAAAGCCTGCTATGCACCACTGGGCTTGCCTAAAACCTTTTCACCTTATCTCCCGGGGTGGGGGGGGAGGGAATAGAAACAGTTCTTCAAACAAATTGTCAGTTTCAAGCACATATCTGCAAACTTTAGAATTTCTTAAGTCCTGACAGTAACACTTTGTTCTTTTATTAATCTTCTAGTGAGTCAGGAAGTTTCAGCCATTAAAGGTACCTAAGGAAAAATATGCAATTGGAAAAGGCTCATTAGCAGAATACAGACCCCTAGGAAAACCAGATGCATGCTTAAAGAACAACATTCAATTAAAACACAGCTGATCTGACACAAATGATTAAGTGTTTCTGTTTATGGAGAAAATGTCTTTTAAAAGTAACTAGTGGAAGGGAGATGTTTTTTTCTAAAGCACAATGCACTGCAGCATATGGAGTAGAGGGAAAATCCCCAAAGAAGCTGCAATTTTGTTGCCAAACTCACACCACCAGAAAGCCAAATTTCCAAAACTAACACAGAAACAGTTTGATTCTTAGCTCTCCAGAGACGCACAAATAAGTAGCTTACATGTTGGCTGCAGAAACATATTGCTACTAGCTTGTATTATGGTGATGGACCCATAAAGATGGCAACTAGCTTCACCCGAAGAGAACACTAACACTTTCAGGTTTGTGTGCCGACTGTACTAAAAAATGTTTAAGTCATCCCAGGTAACAAAATTTCCCTCATTACAAATCATACTATTTAAAAAAAGAAGGGGCAGTGAGTCAGTACACCACCATACACCATCACACTTGAGTGTTTATATCCTATGCCAGTTGCTCATGAAACAATCACAACTTCTTATGGCACAAAAGGTGGCCACAGAAGTGTCTTGGGATCAGGCCACCATTTGTGTAATTAATGGGACAAGCCAGCAGTGTTATAGGTAATTATCACATTTCCAAGATGCTTTTAGATGTCAAGATTAACATTCCATTTACAGGAGTGACAACAGTTCACTTGCCCTTTAAAAATAACCACCAGCTGCTTGCAGACTCTGGAAGTCATCAGACACACCTTTGAAAGATTTTCTTTAAAGTCATCATGGTTCAGTGTTCAGTGTTTTGAAGACTCCATTAAAATTCAGAGAATTTAAGTAGTCCATCTCACATAAAATGCATTTATTGCTCAAAGAGGCTAACCCTTGGTTGAAAACCAAATCCCATCTTTGCCTACTTGATCTTGCAGGAACAACGCTATTCTGTCAAAAGCAGCTTCACCAGAATCCCTGCAGCACCCACCTGGGACTTCAGCACTAGGATCTAACAGCAGGAGATGAAATCGATGCGTGCAATTAAAGGGTTCCTACCCAAGTAACAGACAAATTGGATGCTCACAGCAAAGTTAGGGAGGAGGCAGCAGGAGGT
Source organism: Megaceryle maxima (assembly GCA_024605025.1). Classification (NCBI taxonomy): domain Eukaryota; kingdom Metazoa; phylum Chordata; class Aves; order Coraciiformes; family Cerylidae; genus Megaceryle; species Megaceryle maxima. The sequence goes on along the minus strand of JANHGN010027530.1, from coordinate 6,791 downwards.
TGCCTTAGCAAGCTTCTATTGTTCTTACCTTTGGCCTATCCTTCTACCCACTTAAAAAAGGAGAACTTGCTTTTAATGGATATAAGCAGTGCTCCTCCAAAATTCATTTAACTTCCCAGGGTGAGAGTCCTGCAGTACCTTTTCAGGTGTGTCCGGTCCCCACTGTCAGAGCTTGCTACAGAAGATGTATCATAGGAGTGTGTATCCATGTTATCAATGTTCAAGAGAAAGGGATCCTCCAAAATGAAAGACTCCTCTTCATCATCAGTCTGAAGGAAGAGAATCACCACAGCTTACCAAAATTTCAAAACACAAAACACCCTGAAACATCAGCAAACCAACATCAGTTAAGCAGAAAAATCCAGGACAGAATAAGACAGTCTCATATGTAAAAACAGGACTATCTATTATATTACTGGACTGATTCTGTGGAAGAATCAGTTTCCAGAATTCACGGGAATCACTACATGTGGGCTGAAAAGTTATTCAACTAATCTTCTAGTCCATCAAAACTTTGACTTTTAACAAAGTTGTTCTCAAGTGTTTCCAAATGCTGAGGGAAGGCCTAGAATAATTATATACTCCAGCACTTCACCAAGTGGTGGCTAAGAGTCTAACAGTCCCTCCAGCTGCTACAAGGGTTGATTTTGCTCTTCTCTGTGCTCTGCTGCTGGTGATCTCTCTCTCTCCTCCCCAATTTAGCATGGTACTATTTTATTACAGTATATTTTTAAAGAGCCATTCTCCCTGATGTCTTCTAAGTTCAGTACAGTTCATGTTGTTCTTGAAGCACAGAGCTAGGGAGAGCAAAAACAATAACACACCCAATGTCAAGCATGCAGGGAACAGAGCCAGTGCTCCTCATTTGTCTTACAGCTGGCAGTTCCGTGCCCATTAAGTGTCCCTTTTCCCAATGCACCTGTATACCTGGCTCGGTTAGGTTGTTCTCCACTAAAATGCTTTTCAGATGCTTTGCCAGTCATTCCCATCCCATATGTACTGAGATAAATAGCACTGGAATAAGGCTTTGTGTTGTCTGCACTGAACTACACTTTCTTCACAATTATCTCTCAAGTTTAAGACATGGATACTACTACTCTGACACGGATGTGACTGCACCTCCTTACAGTTTGCTATCGCTCAGATTTAGTAAGTTCCCTTTGCCTTGATCACCCAAGGCATGAGCAGAAACAGGACATACCTCTGCATTCCTCTCGTCCCTAGGTTGTATCTGTTTGGGACACCTTATACCTGTATCTTTAATACAGCTTTTTAGAAGAACTGTCACCTCTCCCAGGCTCCTTTCCTCTTTATACTAGCTTCCTAGGAAGCCATCAGTTTCTCAGTTTGTTAAAAAGCTTGTTTCCATGGAATTTATCTTTACTTCCCTGTCCTTCTTTTCCTTTCTAAGAATCATACACTCATACAGCTATGGTAAAAAACGCTCTGAATCTGATATAAGTGAAACAAAGTCAGCTCTTCCCTGCAAGGTACAGGAAACATCAGCTACTGAGACAGTTCATGACTGCTGCCAGAGTGCTAGTGCACAGTGCAACGCACAATACAAACAGAGCTGTGAAGAATCTAGTTATCTTCTCTGACAGCTTAAGAACTACCCATAATTCTCTGCCTTTATTTTTAGCTGAGGGGAATAATAAAAAAAAAAAATTGTTACATGACACTGACTTTTATGGACTCTATAGTCTTCAGGTGACTGCCCAAATCCACAGCATAATGTGCTTAAATTTGATGCAAACCCTTTATGTTTTAGCTGTGGCTATTTTGACTGAAAATGACAAAATTCCACATTACACACTGTACATCAATTATTCAATCAAGCATGTGCTTTGTCAGCTATCGGGAAATGATGAAGTTACACAATTTTATTTCTTAGGAAAAACACAGTACAAGAAGAACCAAAGGAGCACGTGCTGCCTCATCTTAGCTCCTCCCTGTACATGAGTTTGCTGCATGTCTGATGGACCACTCACCTCATTTAAGATGCTCTCCAGTGTTGGAGGAGTATCAACTTGAGGGATGTCAAATTCTTTGTCATCAATCTGTACATCAGAAACCAAAAGACTATGTTTAGGTTGACTGCTCCACCTTCCAAACTTTTCTTCTAACTAAGGGTAAAAAAAACCAGCTACACCTGCAATCCTTCCAACATACCACTGCCTACAAAGGCACCATATATACTACACCACCTCCTACTCAAAATGCATGCTTTGAAATATGGCACTGCAAGACAGAACAGGAGTTATTTAGTATCAAAAATATAAGATAGCTCCCTAACGTGTGTGTAGATGTGAAATTTCAAATACTATTTTTATATACTATTTTTCATAGTATTTTACATAATATTTCTAAGGATCACTACTAATGTTACACTACTACAGACAGATATCAACACAAAAGATTGTTTTTTCCTGACTGCTTATTAATAGAAAAAAACATAGTTTACTTAACGATCATGTTATCTGAGACCCGCATTACTGAAAATGGAGCTTTGCTAAAGTGGAATAGCTAGGCTTTGGACTTGGGTCCTACTGACCCACATCACTGCTGTGCTGTCCCCACAGCACCTCGGTGCCTTTTCCCATGGACTTATCACCGGCTGAGCACCAGCCGAAGATCTGAAGCGGCATCTTGCGGGGCTCAGGATTATTTTAAACTCTTGCTTACCTGCTCCTTTAGCATTTACACAGCACAAGCGAACCTGCTGCCCGCATTTTGCCCACCAGCAACAACTACCTACGCGTGAGATCTTAGGGGGGAATTAAATAGGATGGAAGTTGCCTGTAAGGTTTGTTTTCTGCGCAAGATAGGGCACAGACGGAACAAACGCCGCTAACCTAGAGCGGCCGGACAGAGGCGGCTCTTGCCGCCCGCCCCACGGACCCTCCCCTCACGGCTGCCTGAGGGGCCCGCGGCCGCCGACCAGCGGCGCTGGGGAGCGGAGCGGCCCGGCCGGGAGGCGGCCGGCGCAGACACCGCGGGGCTCCGCGGCCCGGCCGCGCCCGCCTCAGCCAGAAGGAAGGTGGAGGCAGTCGCGCGCCGGGGCCGGGCCCACTCTGAGGTCCCCCCCGCGACGCACCAGATCGCTGCGGGAGTCCAGCTCGCGGTCAAGCTCCGCCGCGCTCAACCTGTGCGCGGGCGGCTCCGGGCAGGGCTCAGCCTCGGCTGCCGCAGGGCAGGAGCCCTGATCCGTCATCGAGTCCATCGCCGGGCCGCGGCTGCGGCCACCGCACCAGGCCGGTACGGCCGGGACTCGAACCCGCGTCCGGAGACGCCCCCTCCCTGCGCACGCGCGGCCCGAGCGGGCCGCCCTTCCCTGTGCCGGCCTTAAAGGGGCCGAGGTGCTCGCGGTGCCGGGAGTGAGACGGGACAAAGGAACACAGCCAGTGGGGCTGCCGCACGAAATCCTTTATTTAATTGGGAAAACCCGCGTCTGCTCGACGACGAGGGGTAGAAAAGCGGGCCTGGGACCGACGGGGGCGTTAGCCTGCGAGGAAAGTAAAAGGGAAGAAAAACAAAACAGTGATAGGTAAACAAATGAGAGAGAGAGAGCTCAACATTCATTGCGCCCCTTTCAGACCTACGGTGCCTTAGCTAAAGCCAAGGGGGGTTGTTATGATTTTGTGGCTCCGCATTTGGTGCGCACAGCACCAGTCTGCAGCTTCATCCCAGAAAAGCCAAGAAAAGGTGTCACTGTAGGTTATAAACTGGATGAGACACAAAAGCTTTTGGGAACATGTAGCTAATTTTAGACAAGGCAAAAGCTGGTGCAACAAGATTTGGTGCCCAAGGTTTGTGGTTTCTTTTAAAAAACATCTGGAAAAGCCAAACAGCATTTGCAGCTAGTTCAGTATTTCAGTTACTCAAGACAGAAGAAAGCCATGTGGGATTTCCCACCAAGGCAGGAGGCAAGGGGAGGTGATGACTGTAATACAAAACACATTGTAAGGATAAATACTTATTGTTCAATGATATCAGGCACCCAAGCTACCCTGGTCTCTTATTTGTGCTGTTCTGAGGTGACACTATCCTGTGTACCCATCTGTCAGAGGCTGAGGGTAAGAGCTGACCTTGTGTCCATTTGGAGGAATGGCTTCTCTGGCATCTCAGTAGCAGCAGCAGCTGAATTGGCATTTAGGGTTACTTCTTTAGCAAAGGCACATACTAAAGGTAGAAAGAGCTTCCTACAGCTGCACCTGCCTTACCTATTTGGCCTTCCCATTGTTCTTCCTGAAGAGCCACCTTTTGTTCCTCTGTGGAGAAGGCTCTGTCTTGTACCTAGCAGCAAGAGCACATGTATGAGCAAGGAACATCCTGAGTGTCCTCTTACCCTTTAGGTGAGCATCTGCCAGGCAGGTCCTTGCTTTCCACCTCCACCAGAGAAGGAACTAGTCCTCCTGATGTCCTCAGGGACAGGCTCAGCTCAGCAGCAAGAGCGGAGGATCTACTTGTTCCAGGCCACCTTCTGAGCTCTGAATCAGTTGACTAGCAAAAGAGGGGAAAAGCATTCACAGAAAAAGGCCAGTCAACGTCACCAAAGAGCTGCTCAGTGGAGGGAGCTTGCAGGTACCAACACACCATCACCAGTGCTTTGAAGATGCCTTAAGACTAACAAATTATGGACATGAAAGTAATTTTTATTCTTCAGAAATGCCATTAGTTCAGGAGTCCCATTCAGGAGATCACACACAAAAGGATGGTCCCTATAGCAGTGGCTCAGCAGATGGGCTGGGGTGGGGAGGAGTAGGCCTGGGGTAGTCTCTGGTTTTAGCACCAAGGACCTCCCAGCTGCTCTAAGGATACACCCTGTCACAGCAGTGCCCAGGCTAGGAATCTGGAACCAAAACAGGGTTGTGATCCTTAAGGCAACAGAGGTCTCCAGACTGACAAAAGCTTTAACAGCCTAAAGAAGTGATCGGTGACATGGAGAAGGTGACTAGGGAATAAGAGTCACTTTGATACATGAGAACTAGGAAGGAAGGAATTGATATTATCACATAGTGAGTTCAGAACACATGAAGGGAAGCACTTTTTTTTTTTGCTGCAGGTTGCTAGGCTGGCTCTAGGCTCCGACACCAGAGCTCACTGCTGCAGGGAGGAGAACATTTGCCATGCAATAAGCCAGGGCTTTACAGCAGGCACTACAGACTGCACAACCACTGCATTATGGAGCTGCTAAAAGGCAGATTGATTGATCACTCTGGTATCCAGAACACAGGCAGCAGATCCCTGGAGCTGTAAGTTAGTGAGAAAGATGAGCAGAGCTCCAGAAGAGGCTCCAGGACAAAATCCCCAAAATCAGTCACACCAAGAAAGAAAAGTGACTAAGATTTAAGAAAATATGATAAGAAAAATTACTAAGCTGAGGCATAGGAAGTTCCATTTAAACATGAGGAGGAACTTTTTCACTGTAAGGGTGATAGAACACTGGAACAGGCTGCCCAGGAGGGTTGTGGAGTCTCCCTCTCTGGAGATATTCAAAACCTGTCTGGACACGTTCCTGTGTGATCTGGTCTAGGTGATCCTGCTCTGGCAGGGGGGTTGGACTGGATGATCTTCCGAGGTCCCTTCCAGCCCCTGACATTCTGTGATTACAATGAACCATCCCTCACCACAATCTGAGAAACGCCATCACAGAGACCTGCTAGAGATCCTGGAATTAAAAGCTGATTAGGAAGGCAGCTTTAAGGGATAAAAGAAATTATTAGGGTAGGTGAACACGTCAAGAGAAGTCACAATAGAGTTTCTTTTTCACCCTGCAGAGCTAGATGGTATGTATTGCTTTTCTGCTTTTCCTCTTGTCAAGAGGACAGAGGTTCTGAAAAACACAATCAACCTTTCCAGCTTCCTCCATCTAGATAGGCCCCACAGGCATGTGGAGTGCAAGCTGCACACTAACCAATTTCAGAGTCAGTCCAGACAAAAGGACAGGATTTTTTTTGAGGAACTAACTCTGCTTTAGAGCTCTGCTGGCAGTGAGGAGCTGAACATTTCCTCTGGTATGCTCTTCTAGAAGTATTTAAGGATTTAGTGACTGATTACCACCACACGCTCTCCTCCATGTTCTAAAACCTTCCTTTCCACTGCCAGCTGTTCCAGAACGGTCTTCTGCAGCAATGGCACATTCACTCCTCTTACAACAGCTACTAATTCTCCTCCCTGAAAAGCAAATCAGTCAGTAAGTGCTCAGGTGGTGCCCTCTGGGAAATCACAGCAGCACATCATGGCTGATATTATATACCAAGCCCCCCTCCCTGACAGAGCTACTCTGCTCCAAAACAAGAGGGAATCTTTGGAACAGCCATCTTTGTTGTTCCTGATCTGTCTTAGGATGAACCAATGCAGCTTGTGAGAGGAGTGTGCAGTAGCAGAAGGTTGAACTTGAAGACCCTGCAGGGGTCCACGTGCTACCATGGTGTAAACACTGCTCACACGGACTTAGCCACAAGATCCTGTGACCACACACATCTTTCAGTAAATCACAGTGTCCCAGGGAGTGAATAATGGGGATTTTAATGACTAAGATACCCTCTCATGGAGGGGGAAAGGGCCATGACCTCTAGCCATCCATCACAGGCTACATGGGCCTCCCCACAGGTAAAAGAAAAACAAAAACCACACCAAACCACCTTGATAGTGTTTAGCTAGAGGAGTTCCGATTACTTGCAATGTGCCATTCACACACCTCTGCAATTTAAACTGTTTTACTTCATTCACACCTTAATATATCTTTTTTTTTTAATTATTTTTAATTTATTAGTAAAACAAAATTG
>JANHGN010027529.1:10880-36369 GCA_024605025.1 Megaceryle maxima | reverse complement strand
GTAAGAAGAGAATGGTTGTGGGTGTTGTTTTGTGTTGTTTTTTTTTGTTGGGGGGTGGGGGGGGGGGGGGGGTGTTTGGGGGGGGGGGGGGGGGGGGGGTGGGGGGAGAGAGAAAAAGTACTGCTACAGGCTCTTTAAGCACGTAATTTGTCATAAGATAAAACCACACTGTCAAATGAAGAAACTCCACATTACAAAATGCGTGACAGAGGAGACCAAAGAGGAGATTAAAAAAAGTCTTCTGTTCTATGCACATAGTACTATTGTGTCTAATTAATTGATATCAGCATCACATGATCCATCATTTTCCTCTTGGTTCAAAACATCTGTGAAGAAGCTTTTAGAAGATCTCATCCCCAGACAGAAGAAGCTTCTCTCTTCATAATTCTAAGTTCCCTGTCTGCTGGCAATGGGGCTTTTAGAGGCCTACAGAACAGTGTCACCCAACTAGAGAAAATAAAATGCCCTTAAGGTCTTTAGGGAAAGAAACAGGCACTATTTCAGAACTTATCAAGCACTGTTAGCTGACCTGTCATGATAGGAAAAGTTTGAGCTCTACCCAAAGAACCCACAGAGATTTTTTTTTTTTAATTCCAGTTAGCATGCACTTATCCTTAAATTCCTGTAGATTTACTTATTTCAACTGCAGCAATTAAAAAAAAACTATTAAAAAAAAAAAAAAGTCAAGCTCATACTACACACAGTCTTGCAAAGAAAACAAGAGTAGCTGCCCTCCCTACTTTAGAACACATCAAAATATTGGGATTTGCTACTATCCAGAGGCTAGAAATGCCTTGCATTTAAGTTCACAACATTTCTTTCTGGACAGTTTTTCAGAGCATCTCATTACCTGGGATCAGAGCTTATATTAAAAGCAGAGCTCAGTGATACTAAGAACCCTGCACTTGCTATGGGCCATTTAGGATTTCCTTTTCTTCAGCTGTTAACTGAAGCGGATCCAGCAGCTTCAGCCCCTGAGACAGAGAAGAATGAGCAGAGCAAGCCTTTTCCTCCTCGATACTAGCTCAGGGAATAAGTGGATGTATAGGTCACACACCATTAAGGAGAACCCTTCTCTCAGGCATTTCATGTACTCAAAATCTGGGCCACAGGAGATTTTCTTACCCAAGCACTTCTGTAGCTTCATTAGAAGTGACAACATTTGCAGTCTAAAAATGAATCTAAAACTGCTGTTTAAAAAAAATAACCCCCATGACTATTTCAGAATCATCAATTAAGTGAAATAAGAACTAGCTGTCTGAGTAGATCAAAAACCATTTATACCAGCAGAAAGCCCAAGAAAGAGTTACATTTCTTACAGTCCTGTGGAAGCCCTGTCCTTGTACGATAGCTCCTCAAATAGTTACTTCAGAATCGTTCTCAGAAGGCAACGTATAATTTGTAAGTCCTGTAATAGCACAATCCTGGGACATGTGAATGGAAAAAAATTATTCTGTCCCTTTAAGGTCATCAAAAATTAGCAAAGAGAAATTGCTGTAGCCACAAGTAGTCCTGACACATTGGCATAGATTGACCTGAGACCAAGAACCAAGGAAAAACTGAAAAACTGTTCTGAAGTTGCTGAGGATTACCCCTTAGTGATTTCACATCTTTTTTTTTTTTTTTTTTAAATCATCATACAGGAGGATAAAAATGCTGCCTTGATTTCACAAAAGGATATATGCATCAATGTGAGCTTTGAACACTGGGACGATCATTTCACAGAGGTTTTCATTTTAACTATAAGGTTTTTGTAACATCACCCAGGAAGTAAGTATTGGTATCCACCATTAGGAAACAGCCAGATGAAATTAATGCACTTCATTTCATTCGTCATCACTTATAATCATACAGCAGTCTTTCAGCTGAAAGTAGCTGTAATCAGGTGCAATAAAAATCTGACTCATGCATTCAATGATTGCCCTTGTTAAGAGTGGGGAAAAAAAAAATGGCTAAGGTGGCAAAGAAAGCAAACAATCCCATAAACCAAAAGCTTTTGCAAATAGGTCTTCCACCCAAATGGAAATGAGCATAGATAAAACTGTATCACCTAGATGTGCTGAGCCAAGACAATCATCTTACAAAAAGCACTGATTTGCATGTTGAGATTTGCATTTTCAGTAAGTGCACTACGTAATGCAGTTGGGTGGGAGCCAGACTATCATTTATTAAGCTTAAAAGGATGAAAGCCACTTCTGAGACTCCAAGAAGGAGAACTCTAATAGCTAGATGCTTCAGACCCATTTTTGATGAGTCAAAGTAATACAATACCCAAATAGCTCCTGTCTTTATTTTTGACAATATTATTGCTTGCCCTGTGTCCATGCCTCAGGTCTAAAGGAATCATCTAGTAAGAGTTCTTGACTCCTGGTTTCAGATGAGAAAGCTAACAAATGCCAGCTAGAATTTCCCTAACATAATCTGATAGCAAAATTTGAGAGGACTGTGACAAGGGACTTTATTTGTTTTGTACCAGACTATGGTGCTGTGTGCTCCTCCCCAGTCACTTCCTATTTCACACCACCAAGTCACCAAGCCAAGGCAAAGCGACCACCATTACACCATGATGATTTGTGAGCATGTTTCCTCCCCTCCTACTCAACCCCACAAATTGTTAAAATATCCCAACTCACTCACACAAAACAAAACCAAGGAAGGAATGGGAACAGTGGGAACTTACCTGAAAAATTCCGAGACACAAGCATCGTTGTGAGGATTGCACCCTGTAAGGAAGAGAAAGCAGGGATAACAGACAGTGTCACTCACTTCAGAAAGGGACTGGGCTGACCCATGGAGAACACAGTGAATCAGGTGCCAAAACAGAGGCATCCCAGTGCTACCCTGGAAAGTCCTAGTGTATCCAGGATTTCCACATGTGGCTACTGGACTTGATACGGGACCTCTCCAAGTCCTGCCTTTCTAGAATGGCAGCTAGAGGCCAGGCAAGATAGCTTAGGAAATCTAAAATGGCACTAAGAATTAAGACACAAAGAATCAAAGACTACTATAGCTGTTTCCTAGCTTTCAAATAGCAGATAGCTGCTTCCTGCACAGGCCATAGACTTTGCCCACACTACAGGCAACTGATACACTGGTACTGGAAAGCAGAGTGTGATGAGAACTAAAAGCCCCAGGATTTAAGAATTTGTTGCTCTATTTCAATTCTCTTGCAGAAAGTAGAAGGGGTGTGATTATGTAGCAGAAGAGGGATGGTAAACCTAGAGCTTTAGAGAAGGAAACTACCCAGCCCCTCAATACACTACTTTAATATTCTGTACTGGAGGATCACATAAGGTACTTCACTAACATTAGTAAATTAATCGTGACAAAAATAAATACATAATTTCTTAAAATGATGCTAGGAAGACATTAACCTCAAATTCAGAGGATTAAAAACAAACTTGTGGCTAACTAACATATACTTACCTTTAGCTTCCTTCTAGCATTGAACTTTCTCAAGCATTCCACAGTCTCCTGCCTGTGCATCATCGAAGCGACAGTGGATCGTTGCTGAAAAACAGGAACAGCAAAAGATCAAGAACATATGCTAACCAAACCAGCCAGAGGAGTTCGCTCCACTTGCACACAGCTGTGACACTCAAGACGACATGGCAAAGCCTCTCACCGCTGCGTGGCTGCAAAACACTGCAACTGGTTCATAACTTAAGAACTTCCCAGTAGAACAAGACATGTTAAGGCTGGCTATTACAGCACTGTGCCCAAGAAACTCTTGTGACTGAGGTACAGGTGGGAATCAATGCTTCCTGTCTCTCAGGCACACAAATGGCTCAAGACAGTAATAAGACAAAGTGAAATGAACAAGCTCACCCATGGGGGACTGAGTCAAAGGCACTACAGAAAAGATCTAGGTTGCATTAGTTACAGATCTAAGGGGAAATTCCTAGACACAGACAACTGCAACAAGAAAGCAAGTGGTTGACTATCACAGACCTTGGCATCTTTGCATCAGTTTTGCTGAAATAGATTTTCATTGTGTGAGAGGAAGATCATAGAGCTCTACTGTACCAATGCAAAAACCTGAGTATAACCTCTAGTCTAGTCTGCGATGCACACCTGTCACCCACAGTAGACTGGGATCCATCAGCTGCAAAAAGAGAACTTCCCAGAAGCGTTGCCAGTCATTGAGAGCACATGAGGAAACCAGAGACTGATGCTGCCAGGCATTTAGAGCACATGAGGAAACCAGAGACTAATGCCAAAGTAGCTCTGCTCTTGCATAGAGCCAGAAGTCTAAATTCCCTTTACAAGGACAGTGGGTGAATTACTAATTTGGCAGATAGGTGTGTACAAGCCCTCCATTACCTTTCTCCTGCTTGGAAAAGAATCTGCAATAACCAAAGAATTGTAAACCGTGCTCATATTCAGCTAGTTTCATGGGAAGTCCTCTTTGATCCTGTCCTCAAAGCTAGTCACTAGCTGCAGTACACAGAGCAGTGTGGAGGGAGAATGTAGCTAAATTATCTTCTAACAACTCCAGCGGTCACTGGTTGACCACCGACTCTAACAACTTCAGTGGTCACAGCCTGTTTAGGAGTGACAGTGATGTCCAGTTGCTCAGTGTGGGCTTACAAGAGTCAGGACACATACTTGAGAAGTTCAGTGATACTAAGAAACATAGTGTCTCAGATAAACTTTGAGGAATTTCTACCACATTTATTTCAGAGGGACAGTACATCTCCAGAAAGAAAACACATGTTGCACATAGAGAAACTGCAGAACAAATGGAAACAACAGACTCAACAGGATGCAGTTTGAGTGAGAGGCTGAAATGGCTGTAAAGTGAAATCGAACTCCCCATAATTCACAGCAGGAAAGCCTCTCCTGAACCATTCTATATTATGTTGCCAGAGGGAGCGAGCTATCGCAATACGTACAGCTTTGGTTACAGGCATTGGGACAAAAGTTAAATACACAGGGACTGCTATTGATGACAAGCACACAAGGAGAAAAACAAAACAAACAAGCAAACAAACAAACAAAAACCCCACCAAAACAACAAACCGAACAGAGATGCAAAGTCTCAGCCAGCATGAAGTTTTGACTTCCAAGGAACGTGCATCACATTACAGCAGGCACTACACTCCTGTTTCACAGATGTTCACATAAGTTTAAATTGCTAATTTGTTGTCTTGTGGCAGAAGGAAATAAAACCCCACAATTTCTGAAGAACAAATGAGCAAAGGAACACAATAGAGACATCCTAGAAAGCAGAACAATGCTATGGTATTACGAGAGCATCTGGACAGACTTAGGTGGAACTTTTTAATCCTGCAAAGAAAAAAGTTCACCACTGCTGCACTCCCCTACGCCCACTTCAAGCCTCATTCTGGCATTTCCTTGCCAACTTTGTAAAAGATTAAAAATACTTATGTGTGGGGCCCAACGAGACAGAAACTGCACAGAGAACAGCAAAATGTCTGTAGCTGATTTCAAGGTTATAGCCTGTTAAGCTGAAGCATGGCAGAAGTGTTCCAACATTGCAAAGATGCAATGCAATAAACTGAAGTAGAGAAGAAAAACAAAATAATCCTAAAATATTTTGTCTGACACCAAACTCCATCTGACATTTTAGGATGATATGGATTGGAAGAGGAGACATGGGGAAAAATCAGAAGCTATGGACACTCACAGAACTTCTAAAAAGAATATGGGATTCCCCCCCACTGTCAATAAAAGCACTACAGCATGACAAAGTTGGCTTGTTGAAGGTCAGCCTCTAAAAACATCACAACTTGAAATATTTAAAATATTCTGGGTTCCTCCACAGCTAAATCTTCTTGACATGCCAGTCAGGGAAAACTGCAAGTTAATCCATATAATAAAGGAAAACACTTACGCAGACCCATGGATGTTTGAGAGCCTGGTCAGCTGTGATGCGCTTTGCTGGGTTTATTGTCAACATCTGGTTGATCAAATTCTTTGCTTCAGGAGTCACAGTGTCCCACTCAGGTGATGGGAACTGAAAGAGGAAGAAGAAACAGATGACAAATTGAAAATATCTTCTACTAGCAGAAGAGATTCTCCCTCCTACATAGCTGAATTCCAGATTTTGCCCTTTTGAAACCAGGGCTATAGCCAAAACACATCAGTTTTTGGGAAAACCCATGTTGAATGAAAAATCTTATGGAATCCAGCAGATGAATGGTACCAGACAGAAGTACACACCTGTACCATTCACCAGACACAGGCAGGAAGATGAACAGTTTAAAAGCCTTTTAGGAATCACTCAGACCTTTGAATTTCTTTCATACGCAACAGTCAAAAAAGTAAAAAGTCACAGATCTTTTTAACCGAGTTCTGACATGAAAAACACAAGTGCTATCTTTTTTTTTTTACCCTACCTTGCCCTTTCTCCAGCATGTTAAAAAGCTATAACAGCATTTGCAAATTCATAAACACTTAACTACAGCAAAACCCCATGAAAGCAAAAACTGCTAACAGAGAGCATCCCATCAGGTATACTTTTCCCACGATAAAGCACAATATCCTGCAACAATACCATACCAGTCACTTAGGTGTAGCAACCCACCAGCAAGTTGTTAGCAAGCATCTACCATACTAGAAATCATTACTTGGGGAGCAAGAGAGATGTAGCAGTGGACAGGAATACAGAAGCATAGAAACAAAGAAAAGAATCTCAAGTATTTTAGCTGCTGATCATCCGTGAGGGATAACTGCTCTCTCCTATAATCACAGTAATAATAAAGATGAGGTATTAACACCATATTCCAGATGCTTGCATGTGGTATAGATGACAGCATGTTGAGATCAAATGCAGTATTATCTCGCTCCTATGAATCTACTGTACAAATACAGGAGGACTTGAGAACATAAAGATAAATGTGCTGTTGGGATAAAGTCCCCTGTCTTTAAGGGGGAGGAAAGATTGATTTTTCCCAAGAACATTTCCTTAGAATACTACATTATTTAGAAAAAAAATGATCCTATTTCTTTTCTCCTGCATTTTTTGCTTTGCTCAGTTGCATCATCAAAATACACCCACCATATTTATTTGCATATAATCTCATTTCTGCATTCTCAGGCATCAGCTTTTTATACAATTTGGTTTATACAATTTGTTCTGCAAACATTGCAATAGAATACTCAAAAATTATGACACTGAGCTTTCAATCCAGAACACTTTGCCCCCACCCAAACACTGAAGCGTTCATGGTCACGTCTGGCAAAACTCCTACCCAACAGCACAAAGCCGAATTCACAGTTGCCACTTCCTCTGTGGTCAAGAGAGGACACCACACCAGTCCAGGGCACAAAGGCCCTTTGATGCTGGGGTAAAGACAACAGGGGCAGGTATGCCAGTAAAACTTGAGATGTTTTCTACCAGGCAAAACCAGAGAGGAATCTACTGATTCTAGCTCAACAGCTAGATAGGAGGCATCAGGCACTTCACTCCTCATGACAAAGTGCTTTTAAAAATCCCCATCAATATAATTAGTAGAAAAACACTTCAAGTAAGAACAAGCAATACAGAAACGAGGGGCAAGAAGGCAAAAGAACACAAGTCCATTTAAGGCTATCAAGTACAAAGACATCACGTTCCTTTCACTCAGGAAGCAACTGAGCCAGGACACGGGGTTAGGGAGACTTTTGTTCTCACCAGTAGAGTCGCTCTCATGGTCTCGGGCACAGGAGCTGGGAGGTAACTGAGATCCAGCAGAACCCTCTCTCTCTTTTTTATTTTTTTGTCTTTTTTTTTTATTTTATTTTAATACAGACCACAAGACAGCCTACAAAATGAACTCTTGATATTCATGCCCACAGGCTTTAAGCTTGAATTTCCCGGAGTTAATTCTTCCCTCCCGAGTCTCTCCTTACATGGAAAGATGTATGTCAAACACTCAAGCTATGGTACCCAAGACACATTTCATACCATCTTTGCTCCCAAGTACTAACCTCCTTGCTATTCCTCTCCTTCAGGCACTTTTTACACCTCAGTTTTGCCATGATCTAAGAACTGTTTCATGAACTGCTTGGTTTTTTACCAGAGCCTCCAACCCACCACGCTGATCCTCACCATAAAGCCATCCCTCCAAAGGCTCCTGACATGCAGTCTTCTCACTGGGCTCCATGCTTTCCATGGCTCGAAGAAATCCTACTACAGCACTGAGGAGACCAGAGACCATAATTTAAGCTATTATTCTACAGAATACTTCCTTGTACTTTTAATTAGACCTTGATAAGGCTCCTTCATTCTACCTTTCCTCTGCTCCCCTGAGTTAGCATTGGCTACATCTGCAGCACTTTGTAGTAAGTGCACTAGAAGACACCATTTCCAGCATCTGCATCTCCAGCTCTGCATTTCCCTAATGACCACCAACGTCTTGGTGCCCACTGCGATGCTTTCCACATATCCTTTCAGTAGCCCCAAATAGGACTGTATTCCAGGCAGTGAAGTCAACGAAGTGCATGAACACGCCAAACATCACTTTGCACGGTAGCTTGGGGCCTGTTGCTGGACACCAAGTAAGATAGTGCCATGTTTTGGATGGCTTCTACACCCATGCAGGTACTCAGCAAGAAAGTGCCCTTACGTCATAGGCTCCGGCTTTGATCTGCTGATAGAGTTTGTGCTGATCTTCATCCCAAAAGGGAGGGTACCCCACTAGTAATATGTACAGAATCACTCCTGGGAGGGAGAGACACAGATACACTATGGTTAGGCTAATATGCCAATTATTCCTTCAGCCCCTCTTCCTTCCCTCTCGACAGTCCCCAAGGCAACGATTGCTCTATATCTCCATATTTGCCATCATACTTAGCCTTCCAAGATAGAAAAAGGCAGTACAAACCTCTCCTCTGCTGAACCTCACCCTGGCACTTCACATTCAGCTCTTAATGCCATCTGCCAGGAGCTGGAACAAGGTGCATGATGTCCTTCTCCCCTCCTCTGGCTACCATGGCTGGTGTGCCACAAATCCCAGCTGCTCTCAGAATAAAATGAAGACACATCCCCTGGGGTTGCTGGGCAGCAAGGAACTTTTTAGGAAGGACTACCTTTTTAGATGCTTGCTGGTCTTGGGACAAAAATGACATTGACAAAGCTAAGACTCCTGGCCTGCAGAGAACCATTTAGTCTATGTCAGGCAACACCAGTATCACTTATCTTTACACTTATCAGTCCCAGATACATTTACACTTTTTTTCCCTTTTTAAAAAAAAAAAAAAAAAACAGCTTTCTTCAGTATTTCATCTTCTGCATAGTTAGTGTAATAGGAAATGGCTACAGTTATCTAAACAACTGACTCTGCAAAGCATAGACAGGTCCTATCTCTTGAGTCTCAAACATTTGATAGATGGCCTGAGGAAACGATTAGGAGCCAGAATCAAATGACTTCAGGCTCTGATATTAACTCCATCTACACAAGGTGCTTATCCTCAAGTGTGCCTTTATCTCTCCACCCAATAAGAAGGAGCACTGTATGCCCTCCCAGCAACAGGTTATAAGGAATTGCTCTTCTACACGACACCGTGTTGTCTGAGTGTAAAACGTTTCGACCGAATCTTACCACATGCCCATATATCCACTGGTTTTCCATAAGGATCTTTTCTTAAGACTTCGGGGGAGAGGTAGCCTGGAGTGCCAGCAAACCCTGCCAGGAAATGGATGACATGAAGTATAGTACTCAAGCAGAAGAGATCTTGCTATATCACAAAATTCACTAGTGGTAACCAACAGATTCCAAAATCAATTTTCCACCTTTCATCTCCTATTTGCTAGAGCTACCTCTTGGTAAACCAAGAGAAAGAAAGGGAAAAAAATAAAATAAAGAAAATCAGATGGTATAAAGTGTCTTTGCATTGCAGGAAAAACAGAAAAGAAAGAGGGACCGTGTCAACCAATGGGCACAAACTCATATGCCAGACCTTACATCATTGTTACATGTAATAGTTTGGAGTTTGAAAACACAAGACACAGATAGGACACATCTGACTGCCAAATCATGTGGGCTGACCAGAAGCAGACATCTCTCCAGAATCTCCACAGCACTGCAGAGTCTCAGAGCTGATGCTTAACCTGAGAAGGTCTCATTTCCAATTATGCTCTAGCTAAACAAAGATACATCCAAATCTAAATGTGCCTGAGAAAGCCAAATGCATTTCTGTAAAATGACCAAACAAAATTCCTGATGTCTACACTCCTGTGCAGTAGGAAAAGTTCAGATCAGGGTCTAAACTTAGTGTCTGCATTCATCTCTGACACTAGCATCTACTGTAGACTGAGAAGAAAAAAAAAAAAAAAAAAAAAGGAAATACATAGCCATTTTTTCCATCTTTATCATATTCTTTCTTCTAGTGCACCTAGGCTTGTGCCCAAGGACCCAGAGGCTGAGTTGCTTGGAAAGGAAGCAGCAATGCCAAATACATAAACACATGATGTAAGAGCTGAGAGAAAGTACTCAGTGAGGGTGCAACTCAACCAGCCACCAGGAAAGGGGTGAGTAGAAGTGGGAAAGCTCAAACACTCTTACCAAACCAGGCCTGCTGCTCTCCCTGGACTTCTATAGCCAGTCCGAAGTCAGCCAGTTTGACAGCAGCACCCTTACATTTACTTGCTAGTAGTAAATTTTCAGGCTGGGGAGAGGAAGGAAAAAAGGGGGTAAGAATGAAAGACTGACATCCTCATTAAAGCCTCCAACCTCAGTATTCACATCATTAAATCCAAACTGCTAACTGAATTTAGCAAGCATGTACTAAAGCTATTCAGGTGAAGGCAGCAAGAAATGGCCTTGACCTAGAGTACCAGAAAATCCTAAAGTCTAAAACAAATCCTCTGTGGGAGCCAGAGCCTCTCCCAGCCCAGCCCATATATTACATGCTGACACCAGAGGGCACTGGCAGTACAGTTCCTGCAGCACACAACCTAAAATTTGTTTCTGTCATCCCCAAAGAAAGTAACTAGAGAGAAAGGGAAGGGGGGAGATGCATTAGATGAAATCTGCCATGATGTTTCTCCCCATGAACATTAAACAGTCCCCAAGGCACTGGAAAAGTAAATATGATGCTAATAAGGGCTGCCAAATACAGTGCCATAATGTGGGTAAGCATCATCTCAATAGGCAGTAGCTTTCATCCCTTACAGAAAAAAAGCCTCAGCCTCAGATTGGCATAAGCAGCACAGCAGTGAGTATTCTTGTAAGATGTTTTTTTCATGCTACATATTTACAGCAGCACCAAATATGCTGTCTTGCTACTGACACCATCACCTATATGACAAGCAGCCACGTCCTTCCTTCCACGTGTCAGGAAGGGGAGACAGTCTTTTGCCCCTCACGTTTCTGCCTCATGTGAATCTCACTCGAATCATAATTGTGCTGTGCTCCAGCAGAGGACTTTGGCAGAAGACTTAACACAACTCCAGAAATTGGACTGAGAGTCAGCAGCTTCCTCTGAAGCACCAGAGCAGCTGATTACATGGGACCCTTCAAAACTCCAAAGCCTTTAAGGTGGCGGCTATTACAGCTCTGCAGGAAACCTGACTTATAGACAGGCAGGGCAAATGTGGTTTCTCATCCTAACTTCTTCTGATTATTTGTGCAATTCATATCAACTTGATTTTTAACCAAGCAAGATGGAGACATTGAAATCCAGAAACAGGAGCTTGTCTCTGTTTCACAAACCAGATGAAGGTCTTCTTTTGCAGCCTGCTCAACAGTTTCATCCCATGACAACCCTCTATCCCAGTTCTGCCTGACAGGAACAAGATACTTTGCTCATTCACCCACCTAAAGTACTGGGCATGTGCCCTGCTACTGCTTTGAATGATGGGAAAACATCCTTGCCAATCACAGTCTTTGCCATAAGCAGCACAGAAGGCAATGGAACTGGGTCTCAATACATTTGGATGATGCTGGCTTTTCACTATATGGGAAGTGGAAAAGATTGTGTTAATCAAGCTACACTGATGAAAATTCACCAGCGTGAACGAGTCCCTAAAGCAGAAGACATTGAAGTCTTCTGAAAATCTGTCCCAATTTCAGATCACATCTGGGCTTGGCTTGACTGAAAACCAGTGAAATTTAATCCAGGCTTGTGGTAGCTAAGCACTATTTGCTTCTAAAATACAGTTATGAACACCTTAAGGCTAATCATGCTTATCCATGTGCATGCCATTGCCAACATATGGGTTGTCTCAGGTTTCACATACATTTTGGTAAGGATGTGAATGCATTCCCTAATATCTTACGGTCCCTATGGGCAGATCAACATTTGGAGCTCTTTAAGAGCATGTCAGCCAAAAGACAGGCTTACGAGAGGGAGGTGCCAAAGACAAAACTTCACTTGAAGCAAGCTCTGCAGTTATTACACGCTGATCCTGAAGGCCAAGCTTTTGGCAAGGAGCTAGATATTAAATAAAGAGCACGGGATATTTTATTGCTGAAAGGAATTGCTACTCCTCAGCCCTGGATAGTTTCAGTGAATCAGAGCAACAGAAGAAACACATTAACTACAGTGGGGAGTGTCTAGCAGCTGGTTAAGTTCTAAATGAGTTCACAATTTTCACACATATAAAACTTGGGAAGCAAAGCAGATTATATCTGAAGACTGGATGCAAACAAAATCTTAAACCTTCCTGTACTGGAAAACACTACTGATTTTCACAGAGGCCCTAACTTTGGGCAGTAGTGCCTCTTGAAGCCTGCTTTCTCATGAGCTGCTGTCAGCTGTAATCCAGAGCAGCCATCCCATAGTGGATCACTTGCACCTTTTCACAGTGCTCTGAATCAGAAGGCAAAAGTTTTGCATGGAAGTTTGCCAGAAACACCAGGGGTTAACAGCTTCCCACTAGATTAAAACACCAGGGAAACACTGCCACCAAGCCTGCAACATGCTTTTACCTTGCCCTCTGCAAAATTATTTTTATACTTTCCCCCTTATGCATTGTACAACAAATCCAACCCCATACTAGTCGCAGGTGTCATCCTGCATTAATTTAACTGGACCACTGGTGGCCATCACCATTCCCACTTTAGACAGAAAGGGCTGCAGGGCAGGCAGACCTACCCACACAAACCTCTTCATTCTGGAGCCTGCCCAGCTCCTAGTACAGCTGGTACTGCGCGGGAGCGGAGTTCAAGTAACTACACCATGGGGGCTCAGGGTCGATAGATGTGTCCTAATGTGGCAAATGGTTGATGCATCCAGTGTTTAACTGGCCAGCAGTTTTGGTTTTAGATTAAAAGCACTTCTGCTGATGAGATAAGAAAGAAATGACATGAAAAATTCTTGTTGTGCATCTCTGCCTTAGCCCAATGGCATGTGTTTGGCAACAGTGCAGAATAAAAATATACATGCTCTGTGCAGACAAACTTATCCTGGCAGATTGAGCAGAGATTGCCCCAGGTCTCTAGAGATCTCTTCAATGGCAGACTAGAAAGTGCCCTTCATTATAATGAATCCTATCCAAGTTTCTCAGAAAGCCTACTGCACTCCAAGGTTCACAACTACTCCTTCATCCTTGAGCTGTCTTGAAGAGGCTGAGAACTGGCAAGGTTCATGAAGACTGAAAAGTTCCTCAGGAGTTCAGCACATCCTCTAGAAAATTCTGAAGGAACGAACTGGTGCTTCAGGAGGCCCTGAGTCCTGTTCAAGTGAAAAAAAAAACCCTCTACCAGTTGGCAACACAATATTCCTGTCTTGCCTCTTCCAGCGATCCCCTGGCTGCTCTCCTTAGCCTCTGTGGCATGGAGGAAGTATTACCTTCAAGTCCCTGTGCACGATATCATGCTGGTGAATGTGATTCACACTCTCCAGTATCTGATGAATACAGTGGCTGCAAGATAAAGGGAGAGACACACAGAGTTATGCACACACACACTTGGTATCTCATCTCATTCCAGAACTATTTCTCTAACTTTTATATTTGTACCAGGGAGAGTTCAAGACCCCAGGCTGAATCCCTCCATCATGCCCACTGGGTGCCACAGCTCATTACTGTTACAGCTGGACACTCACCACCCGCTCAGCAACAGAGTGTTAAACATCCTACCTACAGCAGGACCACAAAGCCTTTCTCCAACTTCCCATCATCTCCTTCCTTTCCTCCCCATCACACTAAGCATCTCACTTGTTGCCTCAGCCAACAGTGCTACCCCACACAGGAGAACTGAGGCACCCGAGTATCTGCAAACAGCAGCTGAGACTGGGCAAGCAAGTCCCAGTCACTCCAGGAAACATTCAGCTGGAGCAAAGAATAAACTTTCAGAAAGCAGCAGCCTCCCCCAGCAAATTTAGGATGACTCCTGGGTGCCTGCCAGTTTGCAAAGCTTTCAGAGCAGCATTTCAAGCACTTTACATACACAATGTGCACACACACCCGCTTGCTGGGTGCCTTTTAAGTACAGATCCCACTTATGGGTTTGTGATCTGAAAAGCAGACTCATTCCCTGTTAAGTGCAGCGCACTGCACTCCCCCAAGCTCATGGAAAGCTGTGTCTCTGCCACTCTCACTGCTGTAACCACGGGGGCAAAAACAAGATGTTATTTACACCTGTCGCATAAGGACAGCACAACACACCCATGGGTGAGATTTCTGGCTGAAAACATCTCTCCCACTAAATATTTACTCAGCTCCAAAGGGTGAACGGGGAATGGAGTAGCAATTTTACAGCTATGGCTGGGCAGTAAAGCACCTTGATGTGGGCAACTTGAATAGGTCTATATCCTCACTGCAGGATCAGTCAGTCCCTCACTGAATTCTACACCTCAGGGGAATGAATTTGAAAAGAGTGACATATCTGAGGGAAGGGAAGTTGGCTACTGGAAAAGATGGGAAGAGGGTGAGGGAAGAAAGAGGAGGTGCAGCACTGCATATTTGCTACCCACACCCCTTTGGAGCTGGCAATATAATCCTCAGGGTTGGAGTCCATGAATATCTCCCCGCTCCCAAAACAAAAATGTATAATTAGAACAGAGCCGAGTCCGAGCTAGAGAGATTTTCTGGCCAAAAATGGCAAAAGTGTGAGGTGTCCCAGGCAAGCCAAGTGCAGTGTATTGGCACAGACCTCGCTCCCTTGCTCTCCCAGTCTGCTCTGGAATTCAGCTCTGAGTGGGGAGAGAAAGGGAGGAGTTTCACTCTGTCATGTTTTGGGCACTGCAAGACCTGGCCAGCTGACAGTCAGAGGGCTGAGCACCCCAAGGAAGGCTCACAGAGCAACAGACAGTTCTTTTCCCCTAACCCTGCCATAATTTTCCTGAGCAGTGTCGATCACTGCCAGCTCTTGACCATTTCAGGGAACAGGCACTGGCAAGAGTAACAGGGGGAGGGACGATGACTGATCATCTTGTAACTTCCCAACTTCAAGGCAGAATGGCTTGAGTGACTATGTAGCTGCCCAAGATGCTGTGCCTACAACATCTATAAACTCAACTGAAAACATCCACAGGGCTCTCGAACCTCTCTGTCAAGGGCTCCATCAGAGATAACGAGCCCACTGGCCTTCCTCACCAGCAGACAGCTCACGACAGAGCACACAGTGCAATGCCTCATTTGAAAGCATGGTGTAATGGCCAGAAGACAGAGGCTGTAAGCACACAACACAGTAAGCAAATAAGCGTTCACAGACTCCACAGCTGTACCTACACTAACACACCAGGTCATGCTCTTTCTGCCCTTGCACTCAGTATTATCTTCCTCACAGTACTGCCTACACCAAGGTCACCCTACAGCAGCAGCCACTGCTTCCCTCTTACCCCTCATGGCTACCCTAATTCCTACTCCAGCAAGGGTTAGGATGGCATAAGAACATGGGTGCAGAATAAACAAGGATGAAGTGTTACCATCAGGCCACTCCCGGCCCCTGATAAAGCAGAACAGAAGCTGCCTAATGCCAGCTTTGATTCCAAATGCTGCATGTCCAGCAGACGGACAGGTCAGAGAACACCCTCAGCTACTGCTGGACAAAACACCCATCCTGCATAAAGAGCAAAGGTACAAGCACAGGCCACTTCAGGAAACTCATGCATGGGAGAGAGGTGACACACCTCAGAAAAAGAAGGGCATAACTCTAAATCTTTTTAATATTAAAATATAAAGGTTGTTCTCATCTATTGTGCCTTTTCTCACTGTGCCAATTGGCTCGCAGTCAGAGAGGGCTTCCACAGAAACATAGCCTTCAAAGATCCCTCTCCTCCCTGCCCCATAAGCCATAGAATCAAAGAATCATAGAATAATTTGTGTTGGAAGGGACCTTAAAGATTATTTAGTTCCGACCCCCCTGCCTTGGGCAGGGACACCTCCCACTAGACCAGGTTGCGCAAGGCCACATCCAGACTGGTCCTCAACACATCCAGTGACGGAGGAAATACCTAGACACAGGCAAATTTAGTAGGTCTGCCCAACAGTAATGACACATCACTGGAACCCCTACTAGGAGAATGCAGAGGCCAAGCAGGCAGCGTTCTCACAGCCACAGGACAGCTCTCCCCTACATTTGCTAAGATCACACCCTCACCACCCAACAGGTCAGACAAAGCCGCTAGCAAAGGGTCTCCTGGCAAAGAGAACAGCATCTGCAAGTGGCAAAGACAGCAGCGTCTGCAAGCAGCAAAGGCTAGAGCTGTGGTGAGTCATGCTGACTGGTGACAGTAGTTTATGCTAATAGCAGAAGAAGGAATTGTTTTTTCCAGACAGGGAGCAAAAGTGTCAGAACAAAGCCATGCACACACCACCAGTCAAAAAACTCATTCCATTTGCCAGCACACGTGGCACATACACAGAAGGGTCTGGAAACAGTCTTACCTGGCATCTGCTTCACTGTAGTATTCTCTGGCAACAATATCCTCGAAGAGCTCCCCACCAGTAACCCTGAAGTGCAAAAGAACAAGGGAGATTATAGAGCCTGCGCACGTCTGGCTCAAGGCTGCATGGAACGTATGAGGCCGCCCATCTGAGTCCTTTCCGGCAGCCTGCGTGGGGACCTCTGGCACAGGGGAGCCAGGGCAGAGCTCCACCATGGCACTAACACTGGTACATCCATGCGACTGACCCCTAGGACTGCCATTGCACCAGTAGTGTACAAGACACCGTTGACACCCTTGGCAAAAATTGCTCACGCACCTCTACAGACGTTAGTAGATGTTACGCTTGGGCAGAACACCCCTCATCTGATCCCCCTCCAGGCTGCCTCAGAGACAAAAGTCAAGCAGCCTCCCTATACAGGATAGCCAACCTTTGCCATCCCATGCTTACACCTGCTGCCAGAGCCTTCCTGGTCCATCCCCTACCACACAGTCAATGGATTTTTGTCATATAGGCAAGAGGTATCTAGAGGTCTCAAAAGAGAAAGGAAGAATTATATTAATGCAGGTGCTTTTTATTTCACCCTTTGTCAACCATCCACATGCCTGTATCACTGGTGAAGCATCAAAGCCAAAGAAAAACACTTACAGATCAAAGACGAGGTAATGGAAACCTTCTTCTGAAATACTGTCATGGAGCCGCACTGCAAAAACATAATCAAGAAACGGAGATTTACAGCGCATGTAGCAAGTATGACACTTCACAAATCAAACCCCTGCACACAGCCAAATTCTCCCTCAACCCAATCAGTTTATTAATTCCCCAAGCCCTTCTTCACTTTGGGTGCTCAGTGACCTATTTCCTTCTGTTATCTCAAAGGAATAGGTAGGTGTCCTTCGCATACATCCACCCCTCCCCAGCATCAAAACAAACTCTAAATATCTTTGACCTCCTGCTCATTCTCCTTCTCTAACACTTCAGTATCCTCTTTTCACATCTGCCTACTCTTTATTCCATGCTCATGTTCTGCCACCTCTACTCACCCATTCTTATTTCCAAAAACATCATTTTCAGAATCTTCAAAAAGCCCCCAATCCAAAAATTGACTTCTGACCCCACCCGCACTTCAGTGTCATTGATGTCCCTTCTGCCTTTAATCTGTAAGGCTCCATGAAGCTCCCTCCTTTTACTTCCTTTTCCTCACTTCATTCTGACTTACATTCTTAAATCCTCACCCAAACTTCAGACACAGTTTCTTGCATCATTTCTTCTGACCTGTTTGTTACCACAGACACGTGATCACAATTCCCTTCTCAAATTTTCTTTCTCATTCAGCTTCCTTACCTATCCCCTCAGTTCTGCTTCTATTGCCTAAATTAACCTTAATCTTTTCCCTTTCCTTGTCCCCTTCAACCTGCAGGGCTGGGGTTGCCCCCACAATGGGGCACTATCCCCTGGTATTCTGGAGTCTCTGGAGCTCCATCCTCCTTTCCCCACAATACACATGGGCAATAAATACTGTATCTATGCAGCCAGCACAGTGCTTTTTCTTCCTGTCTGAATCTAAATCTCAATTTCTTTGATGTTTTTGATACCTAGGCACTAATTCTAACCCAAGAGAAGAAGCTAAGCCCTTAATTTCTTATTGCTGCCTCCCTCCTGCATTTTCCTTTTCATCCCTGCTGGAAAACTCTATCATCCCATCGCCCCCTCCCCCCCCGGCAATTTTCCTGCCAATTTTCCCTGCCAGTCAAAGCAGCAAGCTAGCAATCCTATTTGACTCAATTCCCAAACCTTCACACTTTGACCAGGATGAGCTGTCTTTTTCACATGACCATCTACAGTCTTTCCCTATTGATCGATCCAACTAAAGCAACCAGCTGAGACTAGACTGGGTCTCAGTCACCGCAACACCTTGTAATCGAGTACTGAGCAAAGCAACATTACCGTTCTCATCCCTACAAGAAAAATCTTGTTATTCTGCTCTGTCACTTTAATGGTACCTTTGCCTCTCTTCCCTGTGTTTCATTACCTTCCACATGAAATACAGGTGACCTGTCTTGACTTTTCCCAACACCATGTTTTGCTCTCTGCCAGTATCAAGAGGTCAGTTTGCACCTCTTATTGGCGCATGATGTCAGCTACCATCCCTGTCTTGGGAATGTTTCAAACTAGCACTTGGCACACGCTTCTCCCTAAACAGCTTTTGCAAATATTCTCAATGCTCTCCTCAAATCCTCCTTGCAACTCTCCTTTGCTAAGGCACCCTTCCATGTGCATGCAAACACAGGCAAACTCAAAATTGAGAGTAGCCCAGATGTGAAGAGACCATTGCCAGTACCTTTCCTAAAAGGACTTCAATCTTTCCTTATTCTTTCTGACAGTACTTCCTTATATTCTTCCTGTCTTGATCTACAAGCTCTCTGGGTTGGTCCCTTGACCAATTCCCTTTCCTTAGCATTCCTACTGCATCTAACCACAGGGGTTTGGGAGGAGCACTCTACCAAGAACAATGCTGCAAACAAGCAAGTACAGTTAGAGTACCAGCACAGCAGGTGTTTCAGGCACAACATGCTGTTCCTACAGCACAAAAACAGAGACACATCACCTTTAATAACTATGTTCCTCAAATCATTCACTGCAGAAAAAAAAATTTCTTCCAAATAAGCAGTTTTATTTGGCTTTGCAATTACTTCACTGCAATACAACTTTGTGTTTACAAGAAAACTTGTCTCCTGAGCACTTTGCAGAAAACAGCAGAGGGGGCATTACAAAATTGCAAGAGAGAGCTAGGAGAAAAGATTTCCATTCAAGACTAGGAAACAGGATGGGAAGTGGCAAAACCAGACACTTGCAATTCCCAGTACAGGGCAGTTTTCACTCCGGTGCACAAGACTATTTGAGGCGAATGCAGGAGAGAGGAACATGAACATGAGCTGAGGCCCAGGGCACCGGCAAAAGTCAGTGAGGGAATCTTGCAAAGACTCTTCTGTCTTCATAAGAAGAAAAGAGAAACTTCAAGGAAAGCTGAATGTGCTAATAAGGTCATGGCTGGTGATGCTCAATGTGCACGAAAAGGTATTCTCCTTCTTCTGACACATGAAAGGTCATTGAAACTCTGCAAGAAACACCAAGCAGAGAGCAGAGCAGCACAAATGAAATCCTGCCAGAGGCGGAGCACAGCCACCAGCAGGCTGAGAGCAGTGGCCATGAAAAAGGAGCAGCAAACGCATCCGCAGGTAGAAGTGAGAACTGTGAATGATAAACTTTGATGCAAAGATGAGGGCAGCAAATTACATCAGAAAATAAAGCATAAATGAGCTGATTGGTGCTATTTCTTTGTCCTGAGGAAAGCAACTTTGTCAGATACATTATGAAAAGGGAAGGAAGTAGCAATTCAGCTGGCAGAGACTGGCAGAGGCAGCAGAACGAGCCTTCAAGGACAGTAAAACACTATTTGCATCCTTAGGTGAGGAACCATGACAGGAGGACAGAGACAGTTCATAAATACTGACGCTGGACATAACCCTAGGGCTGCACAGCAAAAGAAGGCTTTGGAGGCAGGACGCAGGTCATTAACTTAACAAGGGAGCTGCTTCCTCATGATGGCACAGAGCAATACTGGAACAAAATCTGCCCAGGATTTAATCTGCTGAGGTAACAAAGTTCAGGGAAAATCTATAGGAAAGACAACAGTGGGCCACACTACTCTAAATAGCAATAATTATCTACAGCTCAAAATGTTAGTCTTAAAGTGTGGAGGAGAGGGGCAGCAATGAGGGGTATCACAGAGGATTAAGAAAGGTCTGAATATACCAAAACTCTTGTGACTTTCAATTCCAGCCCACACCT
Organism: Megaceryle maxima; assembly: GCA_024605025.1. Classification (NCBI taxonomy): domain Eukaryota; kingdom Metazoa; phylum Chordata; class Aves; order Coraciiformes; family Cerylidae; genus Megaceryle; species Megaceryle maxima. The sequence goes on along the minus strand of JANHGN010027529.1, from coordinate 15,737 downwards.
ACTTCACACCAATGCTGATGGAAAGAAACAAAAGCAATACCCAAAAGCAGAACAGCAAGAGCACCCAGTGTCCTTTCAGCCTAATGTTTTGCTTACCTACCCTCCGGGAGAGCCACAAAAGCCTTCCTGACCAGCAAGGATACTGCAACCCACAGCTTTCATGCCATGTTCACTCTGCTGACACACAAGTTAAAATGTTCTGCTTTCCAACACAGTGCTAACTAATAGGGACTGTCAGCTTAAAAACATGAGCTGCCTTGTCCAAACCCATTCAGGCAGCCTATGAAATGGCATATATTCAGAAGTAACTCCATCATCTTTAGTTCATATCAAGGATAAAAGCACTTAAAATGTTTCTTGGCCTCCTCTCCACTTTGGTTCATAAATATGATCCAGATTATGTTAACATTCATCACAAAGATATACAAACACTGGATACTATCTGATACCTCCACCTGCGAGACAGTACAGAGCTCTTTTTGCTTTGAAGATGCCCTATGAGAGTACCCTTGATCTGAAGGCAGGACAGAGATTCCTGAATGGCCAGTTCCAGAAGTGGGTAATAGGGACTGGAGTACTGGGTCATCCTACATTTCAGACATTCGCCCATGAAAGGAAGATCCCATTTGTTCCACAGGCTGCTGGTCCTGCCCCACCATCTAACACCTCCATTACTACCACAAGTTCAGCTTCACCCAAGCAGCTGAGCAGAGTCCATATAGGCTGCTCATACTTGTATAACCTGTTAACACAAGAGGGTGAAAAATATCATCACATGTAGATACTAAAGGGTAATAGATTACCAAAAAATGACTACCCATAATAAGAAAAACTGAGCTAATAAGTTAACGTTTTTCTTTTTCTTTTCTTTTTTTTTTTTTTTTCCTTTTCTTTCCCCCCCTCAACAGGGCAACAGTGACATCTATGTCTAGCGCAGCAGGCTAGACAGACTCACACATCACAAAGAGAGTCTGAGATCACAGCACCAGGGAAGTTGCACAATAGCAAAACAGGGTCTTCCAAAATACAATCAAACTACAAAGGAGTCCAGTACCTCCCAAGGCACCTGATTTCACTCTATTGACCAGAAGATGAGGTAGATTATGTCTATTAACTGATTCTGTCACCCAGCAGCAGCAATTCAAACCATATTTCCTTCTTAGCCAAACACTCTTAACACTCTTACATATGTAAGAAATCAGTCCCTGCCACCACCATGTACAGGCCGGGTGACCCGATGACGGTTTCTGAGTCAAAGGTCTCTGATGGATGAAAAAGCACTTACTGCAATGCTTAGTAAGAACAGAAAGGAGAGGGGAGGAAAAAAGAACATAGAAACGAGTTAAAAAAAAAAAAAAAAAAAAGGCACTAAATTAGTTACAGGATATGGCGAAAGATTTTACACAAGTTTTAAGTCAGATCACAGAAAAAAGTCCCATCCACAAAAAGAACAGAAGGCTCATGCCCAATTTTCTAAGACTGTCAAGTCTTATGGATAACTTCAGAAATAATAAATAAAAAACCATAGCACTAGTAAGCAATGCCAGAATAAACATTATCCAAAGGAGTTATCAATCACAGACTGTTAAACAGAAACATCTTCTGCAACTGTACCAGCTAGCTGCTTTAAGTTTTCTTTTCTTCCCTCAGTCTCTTCTCCAGCCTCATCCTGTGTAAACTGGTCTTACCTGTACAGGAACTATCTCCCACAAAGCTGGCCTTCTGGAAAACTGACTAACAACAGAAAAACCATGAAACCAAACCACTCCCTTTCCCCCAAAACTCAGATCTTCAACACTGCCTGATGCAAGTTATACAAATTATCTTCTGTCTTGTGTGTATGTGTATAATCGGGTCTGAGGCCCTAATGCAATCCAGAGCATTTGCAAAGAGCCTGATACCACAGCAAGTTGCTCAAGGGGATGTGCTACAGCTACTGAACCCAGCAACAGCTGGGTACCAGGAGTTCAAGCACTTTACAAGAACATCTGCTGTGAATATTACTTTTCTCTGCCTCCTGTCTTCAGAGTTTCACTGGAGACCTTGCCTCAGGAAACAACCATGTTTCAAAGTCCTTATGCACACAGTTTATATTTTAGAAAGAAATAATATTAATAAGCTATGATATAAATTACAGAAAATTAAGCATTTTAGTGAGAAACAGCAAGACAGTAACATTCATGCCATGTGGTTTGCATTCCCTGCCTAAATAAAGTGACCCTGTACAGACATCCACAGCTCTCTGATGCCCAAATGTGATATGAACCAAACGAGCATGAGGCAAATCTCCCTCATAAGAAGCTGCACCAGCCTAACAACCAATTCAAATTGCTTCCGAGTCACACAAAACACCAGACTGTGAATGCAAAAGCTGAAGTGAATCATAAAGAAATCAGAAAAGAACTTTCAATTTTTACAGATGTTCACCTGAACCACCAGAACATAAAAAAGACATTGAAAAGCAATAGGCATCTCATTTTTAAAAGGTCACAAAGCCAGTTGATATTGGGGTCACACAGATTATGCCTAGCCTAGATTTGACCCACATCTTCCCTTCACTCTGCCCAGCGTGCTGATATTATCTTTTTACTCTTACATCAAGCATAACAAGCCAGGAGCATCTATGCCTGCCACAGATGCCCCAGGATGAACATTCCCCTGCATCCCACATCCACAATGAACAGTGGAGCAGGGCTGCCCAGGGGCTCGGACAGTGGTTGGGGCAGGCATGTTCTTGTAACACAGGGGAGTTTCCAGCAACCTGCTGCAAGTAAATCTCTGCAAGGAAAGTAGTTACTGAAGTCACAGCAAAAGGCAAGTACAGAAACACCAGAAGAATTTCATGGGATAATTCCCAGTATCTTCACTTGGCAATTAGTTATCTCTGCTTAGGAATAGGTAACACAGCCTGAAATACACTTGCTCCTACATACCGATGGTGTTTGTCTGTCCTTAAGGACAGCGTTCAAGCTACAGAGTAGAGTAATCTTGTCTGATAAATCCAGGTTCAATGGTGTTCCTAAGTGTAAAGCATTTGGATATTATGGGAACATAAAGGGCACTATTAGCCTACTACCTCTGCATGAACACACATCGTGTGCTGTGATTATATAATATTTGGGGCTCTGAAATTAAGTTGTCTGTGTTGCAGTACCCGCGGCAGAGCCGATACAAGGCAACAGAGATTTCTGATAGTCTCCTAGGTCAGGGTAATTTCAGTGCAGTAACACTTTCACACAGCCTTAGCAGTGCAAACTCAAAAGCAGGCTGGGATCTTCTGGACTGAACAATTCTATTTAAAGGTCAGCCACTCATTAGAAACATCCACAGCTTCACTTCTCAGCAGTTTCCAACCAGACGTAAGATATTTGCCTGTATTATGGGGAAAGGGAGGAGATAAGAGATAACACAAGGGGCATATTTCAAGAGACAGTTCATGCCAGAAGCAGCAGAATGAAACTGAAGGCTAAAACCTGCCTGATGCCCTCTTCCAAAGATATCCTCCAACATGCCAGGAGATGCTGAAACTGTAGATACAAATACACATGGCCCGACAGACTGCAAACTGAGCACTATCGTCTGTGGCAGCACAAGTGACAAGCGAACTGATGCAGATGGCTACCACCCACTCTCCACTTCCCCAGCTGCTCACCAGCTTGGGCAGCCAAGATGGGAAATGTCCCACCACCTCCGAGCCTGGCTGTGTGCCAGGATGCTTCCTGCACAGTTCGCATCACTCGGGATGCCTGTCCCGCAAGGAGCCACCACCAACCTGTGACTGCCTGGGAGCTGGGTGCTCCGCTCCCACCCCAGCTGTTTCTCTAATTACATTAAACACGCAGAACAAGGCTGCAGCTGCTCAGGCTGCTTCCAAAAGGATTCTCCTTTTAATTAAAATTTTGCTATTAAAAAGCATTATATTGTGTAATACAAATAATCCTCTAGAAATCATCTGTTCTAGCAGCTAATGACCAGCTTTGTTAGAGCAGTAACTAAGCGCAGCAGGACAGTTAGCTAACAGGACACAGCATGCTGCTGTTAAGCAGTCCCTTCGGAACACGAACTCTTTCCCTCCTCCTACTTCCAAATCTGACACAGAGAGGTTACAGTATGCTGGATATATATCAGCTTGCTGTAAACTCCCCAAGCCCACAGCAATTGCAGTTCTAAAGCTTTGGAAAATGGAAGAGAAGAAGGACATGCTAACACTCTGCCCTGGTTCAGTCAGAATCAAGATGCTGCAGGCTTTGCAAAGAAAGAAAAGGAACAGACCTAAGGGAGTATGGAAAGGCACAGACGCACACAGAGGTGGGTGGGCTTTTCCTCCTCAACACTGCTCTCATTGTAAGCTTTTTAACACTTCAGTCCTAAAAAATAAGGTTAAAGCAGTGCCCTTTCTGCCATACATGGTGCCAAGTCAGGAGAAATGCTCTTATGCACAGAAATTTACATCCTAGAAAGAAGTTGCAGGGAGAACAGGATCCTTCCTGTTAAGAAAGTGGTACTTCTGCAGAGGTAAAAAGCAACAGTAAAAATAAAACAACAACAAACCCAGAAAGCATTTATTAAAAAAACCCAAACATTTCAGTGCTAAGTGGTATCTTTCCTTGGATTTTGCAATGTCTGTACTGAAAGGTTGAAGTTCAGTAGATGATAAATAACATTTAGTATGCCCTACTTAAACATTACGTGAGCCAGAAAAGTGCATTAGCAGTATTTCCTACTCTCCCGATATCAGTGCAATCACAACCATCCAGAATTATTATTAACAATTTCCAGTTATCCACGTACCAGATAAGGAGAGCACTTTTGATAACCACTATCATTATATATGTAATATATAGTAACATACATCAC
>JANHGN010027529.1:0-10710 GCA_024605025.1 Megaceryle maxima | reverse complement strand
AACAAAAAAAACACCCCAAACAAAAAACAGAATAACAACAAACAGACTTTATTGGTATCTCCAAGAAAACACAGGGAGAGAACACCCACTTCATTAAAATAAAGATATATTAAATAAAAAAAAAAAAAAGGCCGGGACAAACTTTAGCTCTCATACAAACACTGCAACTTTGCTACACACATTTCTGCCATCAGGGACAAACCAGCCTTTGGTGTGGCCAAGCAGCACTCCTGCCATATTGTGCACTCCCATGCAGGCAGGTGTTCTGCCTGACATCCCCCCAGCCTTTCCCTATTAACCTGACTTTCACAACCCCTTTCTCGCCTTGCCCAGGACAATCACTAAACATTGCCACAAAGGCAAGCTCTTTCCAAAAGTCAGGTCGTTGCTTGTGTGGTTTCAGAGTGCAGCTGTCCCTCTGTTCTGTTTTGTGCTTAAGAAGGGGAATCCTAAAGGAGGCTCCTTCTATTTCCTCCATGCTTAAATGCCAATCCCTCAATTTTTCCTTAATTCTAATTAGAAAAGGAGAAAACAAAACAAAACAAAAAACAAACCAAACAAACAAACCAAACCAAACAGGGGAATCCTCCTCTTCTGAATTTTGCAGTACCTTTGAGTATGAGTGCACCGAGTCTGGCCATCATCCCACTGTTTACTTATTTTTTTTCTAGGGATTGCTTGCATACAGATAAATCTTGCAGCTAAATAGATGAATAATGCAATCCAAGTGCCTCTCTAGTACAGACCACAAAGACATACAGAATAAATATATCCCCTGGCAAGAAAGAAAATGCAATTGTTACTCCATTCCCAAATTCAGGGGGATTATGGAGAAACATTTTTTTTTTTAAATTACACAAAAAACTATAGGAAGAGGAGGCAAAAAAAAAAAAAAAAAAAAAGAGAATATAAGAAGCCATAAATAAAAAATACATAGTGAAAGAACTAACTGGGAGAATCAGAGTGAGAAAGAAAATGCTGGACTGCCTGTGGTTTTGGGGAGACTCCTCTCACCCAGACACGCATGGCTACTCACCTAAAGCCATAATGGTGCAGGGACTGGAAATAATAAATGGTAACTTGCAGCTCAAAGGCTCAAACTTTCCAGCAGTCATACACTCTAGCTGATATTCCATTTGGGTTCTTTTTGAGTGGTTGGTGATTTTGGTGTTTTATTTTGTTTGGGGTGAGGGGAGGGAGGTCAAGGAGTGTTAAAGGCCTAAGGCCAAGAACATCATTGTTTGAACTGAGGAAGCACAGCAACCTGTTGTCCTCTCAGACAGCCCTATGAAACTTGCAAAGAAAAGGCACTAGGTAACTGGGAAAGCCATAAAGCATAACTCTTGCTTCAAGGTCTCTTCTGACCCTATCCACCCCTTTCCCCACACCATCCCCTCTCCACATCACTTTCATCTAAGAAAAGAAGCAGTCCCCCAGCAAGAGAAATGGCAGAGCAGCAGCTTTAAACAGTGGGCCAGGCATGACAGCATCCCACTTGGAAACCACCAAGTTTCCATAGGGCAGCAAGGGTGGCCAAACCACTGGAGAATCCCCAACATTTTAACTATTCTTTGCACATAACATCCTTTCTGTCCCAATTGCAAAGGCAGCCTGGATGTCTGCAGCCAAATGAAAACAAGGAAATCTGCTGTTTACAGCAGAACATAGCAAACAAGGAAAAAAAAAAAAAACAAACCACAGGCTAAGGAAGCAATCCAAAACTCTTGTTAAAGAAAAGGTGACAGGAAAACATTCCACGGGGCAGCAGGGGGTAAAAAGTGAGGGCCTGCTTACGAAGAGCAATATCTCAAAATGAGAAATGAGCAAACTTTAACTTCTACCACTAAGACAAGAAAAGCTAGTGTCAGGTCTTCAGGCTTGATCAATGCACCTCATTTCCCACCCAGGTTAGTTATGAGTGTTGTGGGACTCTCCAGCTGGGCTGCATAAAGAAGCACAGCATCCTTCTCGGTCCTTGCCACACTTCACACCTTCATCTTAACCATCATTTAAGGGCACACAAACTGGAAGCCTTTTTTATACACATCTATCAAAATCATTTCCACAAGACAGAGGTACTAGGAGGACAGACCACTTGTCAAAGGAAATAAAACTTAACTGGGTCAAAAGCAGTATTTCTAATTCACAGGAGATTTCTATTCCATTTTCTCCCTGTTTTAAATAAGGTTGTGTCCAAAATTGTGGTTTATGCTGAGAGAAGCTAACAGATAAAAGTTAAATAAAAAGAATTCAGATGCCAGTATATTTTGGAGGAAAAGTCAGAAGTAGGAAAAACCTGAAAAAGCAGTAATTCTGATAGATGCTGAGGACAGCATTTCACCACTGCTGTAAATTCCCTCAAAGAAAGTAACTCTGAAGCAGTTCAGCAAAGGATATGAAGGCAAAAATAAAACCAGAATTTGGCTCTGGCTCTTGGGCTGCTACCAGCCTCTCTTAAAACACGTATTTTTATTATTCTAGACCTAAGCACATGCCATTCTTCACAACAAAGGCTGCCACGAGCTGGGACACAATAACCACCCAGAAGAGCTCAGTTTGAACTACAAGCAAAAGATACTCAAGAACAATGTTTGTACAGTTGGATTTAAAATATCTAAGAAGAACTACTGATCATCTGGTGTCTGATCCAAAGAGGAGGCACATATTTAGACAGGTGTAACAAAGAAAATTTAGAAGAAGGGCAACACCTAACAACACGGTGGACAAAATTCACGCATAGAGCAGACTTCACAGTGCACCGAACAAGACACAATCCTACGCTTGTAGGATTCCTAGAGTAGGGTTTTTAAAACTGTGAATAGGGATTTTTATCAAATTTTGCATCATTATTGCTTGGGGAGTCCTAGGACAGGAAAGGTCATGTTCGGCACTGTGTTGAACTTCACAGCTCTACTGAACAAACTTGCAGGAAGATACTGGGGTTCTCAGCTGTCACTGCTCTAATATTTGATGGGTAGCCAGAAGCATGAGGAAAAAAATGAATTCTTCACAAAAGAATCCCTATATAGTGAATGAATTACAGGACTTAAAAATCAAATACACAGACTGACTGTAATTAAGTTTACAACTAAGCAGAATAGCAAAAGAGCTGTTCCAGGAAGCAAGAAGCAATATTCAACACATTTTAAGTTTAGCTCTACAACAAACAGAAGGGAATGGTGAAGTTTATTTAATCTTAGCCATTGCACAAGCTTCAGTGGCACAATCAGAAAAGCATCTACAAATGGTCAGGGTTATGAGCGTGCTTATAGAAACCTGCTTCTGTCCTGCACAGTGGGTACCAAGGGAAAAGAGAGCCATATCATTTTTTTCTGTGTGTTCCCAAACACATCCATGTCAAATGCCCAAAAGATTTATAAATAAGTAGACCAGAATGCAAAATACACTAGGAAGTTGTGAGGAAATAAAAACAAAAAAACAAACAAATTAAAAAATAACAACAAGTTGAAAGTTAGGGAAATAAACCCTTCCTCTACTGAACTGCTGTCTGAGGTGACCAGCTACAATGGCACATTCAAAGCAAGGGATGGTTCACAGGGTGGAACATGGCACGTACCTTCAGTGGGAAATCAGAAAATTGCCTCAGTCAAGTCACCTTTTTTCTATCCAGACCAGGAAACCTTATTGCAATACTAAGCTCTTAGAAGGATTACTCCACTGTAATTACCTTGGCGATAATACGCATCTAAAGACAAGCAAAACACCACTTACAGAGCAATAGCCTATAATTAGGGCTGAGATTTGATGACGGCGTATTAGGATAACTCAGAAAGTGGTCAATTTGAACAGAGTAACAGCGAATGGAAATATCACCATTAATTTGTACCTAGAGTAACCTTTACTTTAACCAGAGTAGCAGTGCATTGCAGTGTATTGCAGTCCAGAACGTCCACAGCAGAATCGAGTGCCTTGCAGCAAATGGGTAAGAACTACAAATTCAACAATAGGTTTGCTTTCTAGTCTCTGTGCAGGAAGACAAGTAAAGCAGCCCACCTCACGCAGTCCTAGCTTTCAGCCCTCTGCTCCAGTTTCACTAGAGGCTCAGGTCCCTGTAGAAAAGCAAGATATACTGCAACAGTTTGCAGCAAACACAGTAACAACAAACTTAATGGGGAAATTAAAGCAAGTGTAACATCTGCAGAATTCTTCAGGACTGGTGCAGCATTACTAGCATAGCTCACGCTGCGGCAACACACCAAGTATTCACCCAGAGGAGTTTACAACACAGAACTGCAGTAACTAGGTGATTACTAACTGCTAATACACATTTCAAGAAAAAAAATCATACCGCTATGTCAGAACAACATGTTTCCCTTCTATGACAACATAACAAGTCCAAGGACTATGGAAGCAGCAATGCATGTAGCATCTGGACTTTGGCAAGATTTCTGACAGCATCTTATGTGTTATTTCCATGAGCAGTTTAGAAAAAAATGTGTATTCAGAACTAGCTTACAATGATGTATACAACTCTTTGAAAAAACATATTCAAAATTGATCACTGTCAAACTGGAACAATGTATCAAGTGATACCTTCAAGAGTTTGTCCAGAGTCCAACAGTATTCAACAGTGCTATTAATGATCTACATGATGTACTATATGGCTTTGTTATTAAAGATCACATTACTGTGGGGAGAGTTGCACCCCTGTTATACTGCCAGAACATAGATCAAAATAGTCTTGAAAAATCTGGGGGGTGGGATGTGTGTGTGTGTAGAGGAAGACACAACCCACAGAGTGGATTTCTTCCCATTTGTTTTAATAAGGACAAATGTAATCTACACTTTGATAGCAATCCTTATCTAGGCAAGTAATGTGAAGCAATGACACATCAGAAAACAAATGTGCATTAACAGTATATTTAAATGGCAAGTTTCACAGGTTGAAGAACAAAATGAGCATCTTTGGTAGGACAGGTGAAGAGATTCTTCTCCCTCTAGTCAGCACTGACATGGCCTTAGTTGGAATCTCATGTCCAGTTTTAGGCATCCCATTTCTAGAAAGATATGAAGCAACTCATGACGTATGAGAAAAGATTGAAAGAACTAGGTTTGTTTAGTCTGAGGAAAAATAAGACTAAAAAGAGACATGATAAGAGTCTTCAGAAATGTAAAAGATTGTTACAAGAAAGAAAAACTACTTTCCACATATACTCCAGCTAGAACTAGAAACAGTTTGCTTGCTGTCTTAGCTTGTTGTTTTTTCTAATGTCTAACTGACAGAAAAATTAAACATTTGAAAGATTGCCACTAGGGGTTGTGGGAGCAGTAATCGTTTTTAAGAACAAACATGACTGCAACCAGTCAAGTATAAAAGGTTTTCACAGGACTATTGAATGGACTGTATGACTTCCCAAGGTCTTATTCAGTACACTCTGATTCTGTGTTGTAGGCATAAAATTTAATTTCTTTATTATTATTATTTGTGACCACCCATTCAATTTAGAATGACTAGTCTCTTTATCTTAAAAGTAAATGTTATTTTTTGGAAGACAAGAAATGCTGTGTAGAAAATGCAAGAACTACTGACATTCCCCCGAACTGTCTTTTCCAAGCCACAATATAACAGGAGACAAGCATTGCCACTCATTACAGAAAAGAAACAATTCAACAAGAATTGAACCAGGAATGCGGCATGTTGCTGTTTATGGTGTGGTTTACTTATAAAAGTGGGTTTCCTCTTGTGTATAAGATCTACTCTGTGAGAGGCCTGTCAAGAAAACACATAAGAAATGATAAAAAGGAGAGACGATGAAAGTGAAGTTAAGGCCAAAATAAAAAGTGGTATCTCCAAGTGCAACAAGTCTTATGGGGCAAATGAAGCTCAGTAACTAGTTAATATAAGTTTTAGTCATTCTGAATATTGCCAAGCAATAAATTTACTGGACAATATATTAATCGGTGCAAATGACTGTAGAAGGTGGCCACCGCTCCTCTCCTCATGCCATACCTCCACAACTACACTCAGATGCAACAAATCTCTTTCTGCTGAAAAGCTGCTACTAAAGGTGCTTTGCATTTTGTGAGGTCCTGAGCTTGTGGAAATTGCTTCTCCATCAAATATGGAATAGGCTATAGATGCTAGTCCACAGGGTATGCTGGAAGACACCTTTTCTCTCCCAGGTCTTCAGAGGATAGAAGCAAATGATTATGAAGCTTAAAGTCAGATCAGACAGATGCCCTTAAAATCTTATTGACACGGACAGATAGGGTTATGCAAAAGAAAGGCAATGTAATGCATCACACAGTTCCCAGACAGGGATATTTGACAGTGGCTCTGTTGAAGGTGGCAGTTTGGTATTTCTTAATGTTTTCTTAGATGAATTAACTCAAATTAGACCTTAGCTAGGATCCTAGAGGCTTTATTTATTTAAAGGTCCTGGAAAAGGGGATTATTAATGGTCCAATTTTTTTGCTCAAAGCGACTTCTAGCATTGTGAAACTTCTCTAAAAGAAAACTTAGGACAAACTTCCATGGTGCTTTGGAACTAGATAAAAATGCATGTCCACCCTCTACAGTTCAGTAAATAATGTAGTTTTGGTTTGAGACTGTGCCCTGTTTTGCCTCTTCCTATATTTCTAGACAAAGCTGTTCCCTTTACTTCATTACGCTTATGTGGTTTTTTGTTTTGGTTTGGTTTTGATTACTGCTAAAATGGACAGTTTGGTTTTGATCTCTTGGCTTTAGAGTAAGTGGCCATTCTAATGGAAAGAGCTGACATATTAACCCACCAACCTTTAACTTTGTGCTTATCACTGAACACAACATTTAAACCAGTATGCCAAAAAGTGACAACAGGAACCAGAAGACTGGTGTGGGGAAAACATATACAAAAGCTCACTCCCATTTCAGAATCATAGGTGAGAAGACAAGAGTCATGCATCACCCAAGGAGCAGGAACAGCACTGCATGGTCAAGTGGATGGGAACACAGCACACTCTGGTGAATATATGGGCCAGATGCTAAAGAATGACACAAGGTCATATGCAGAATTTGTCAGAGAAACTGAAGTGATTTCAACAGGCTAGTTTGACAACTTGTTGTGTACATTCAGAATACATCCGATTTCTTACAGCACACTAGATGAGACACATTACTCCTCTCTCTCACCCCCATCCCTCTGAGCCCAAGTAAGTTTACCAATATTTGGATGCTTTAGAAGTCGGCAGATTCGAGCTTCACGTTCCAGTTTCTGGTGATCTGAAAGAGAATAAGAAACAAGGCATTAAGCACCACAACTCCGAACTAAGCTCTCATTCATATTCAATAGAGAAAGGAATGGAGTGATCCAGCAGACATCCAGTAGACTGGGAATTGCTGGAACACGACTGTCTCTCAAAACCTCATAGACATTCCAGGGGAGCGCTATGCAGCCAAGGCTGCAGAAGGAACCCCACTCCTGGTACAGAGCTAGCACTGATATTGCCTCCTTGGAATCAATGTGAGTAGCAGCAAAGTTAAAGACATTGCTCTTCTGTCAGCCTCACAAACATGCAAATATGTCCAGTGACATCCCTTCTGAGACTTAACCCCCTTCTCCAAGGCTGGGGAGGAGGAGGAAGTGTCTCTGAAGAAATAGCCCACATGAAATGGAAAAGGATCTGCTTCACGGATCACAGAATGGTAGGGGCTGGAAGGGACCTCTGGAGATCATCTAGCCCATCCCCACCTGACAGAGCAGGTTCACCTAGAGCAGGCTGCACAGCAACGCATCCAGGCAGGTTTTGAAAGTTGCTAGAGAAGGAGACTCCGAGACCTCTCTGGGCAGCCTGTTCCAGTGCTCTGTCATCCTCATAGAAGTTTTTTCTGATGCTGAGGTGGAATTTCTTGTGTTCTAGTTTGTGTCTGTTGCCCCATATCCTATCACAGGGTACCACTGAAAAGAAATTGGTCCCATCCTCTTGACACCCACCCTTCATATATTTGTAAGCATTAATAAGATCCCCTTCTCAGTCTTCTCTTCTCCAGGCTAAACAGCCCCAGGTCTCTCAGCCTTTCCTCATAAGAGAGATGTTCCAGTCCCTTAATCATCCTCGTAGCCCTCCGTTGGACTCTCTCCAGTAGTTCCCTTCCACTCCAGAGAAACACTGGGGAAGAAGGGCAGACTAGGAGAGAGAAATACACAGCTCCTGTTAGTGAACAGACGTGACATGAGGTAGGGATCTCTGCCAGCTCCAGTGAACTGTAAAGGTAACCATACTTTAGTATACATGGACAGACTCACTGGTGAAGTGCTGATCAAGCACTTAGAGATCTCCAGGCAAGAAGTTCAGCCCAAAATGCTAAGTATGTTTATTCCAGCCCAATGGCAACATCAGTTTGAGCATGACTGTCATATGGATTAAAGAAAAAATAAAATCAAGGAGAGCAAAAAATGTGTTCTCCTCCCTAGAAACATAACATACATGGGTGCAAGAAAAGGAGAGGGAGCTAGAGTAACTCTGCCCATCTCAGACAAGAAGCTGGGAGCCTTTTAGCCACTGAGGCTCAGACAGCTGACTTTTCACTACAGCAGTGATTTGGTCCTGAACTTTCCCTACAAAGTCTTCATCCTCTCAGGTGAAATGCTCACATTGGACAAGCACGGATTCACTGAAAGGACTTGAGGGAGGTGAATCTTTCAGCCAACCCTGGAAACTGCTGTACTCGAGATTTTTGCAGATGCAGGTGTCTAGAAAGAGGCAAGAAGCAAGGACTGCCCTTCTTCCCCTGTCCAGTCACCAAAAGAGCATAGCAAGGGTAAGGAGCAGTCCCTGCGTGCTCTTGACATTTCTTCTGTAGCAGATCTTCAGCACAGAGGCTTGAAAATGCAACTTCTCTGTGTCCCCTGCAACACATGAGCCTTCTCCACAGGAGTGAGCAGTACCCTTGGCTGGCTGGGCTCAGCAGCTGATCACCAGTAGGAATGCAGCATCTTCTGATTTAAAGGAAACACTAGAGACCCACTTCAACAAAGCCACACTGCACTACTCTGCCTAAGAATAGCCTGTGCAGCCCCGTGGTCCCTGCATGCTCTTCCCTTTGTAAAGAAAGGCTTTGGGCAACTGTTCTCTTCCCCATGAGCAGAGGATGGAAGACAAAGACAGATCTCAATTCAGAACACTTTTCTCTTCCAGGCTGGGAATAGCAGCCCAGTGCACTGCAGAATTTCTGTCTTCCTTCCCACGGCTGAACTGTAAAAATTGTCCCAATTAATACTTTATAGGGCTGAGATGTGCTTACATCCTCATCTGCCACTGTTCAGGGATGGGGGAAGGTAAATTACTCCTTTCATCTCTCCTTTCTTCTCACTTCTGGAAATTATTGTTGTTGCACATATTTTACAGTTCTATGCCAGAACCACTCTCCAATAAAGCAGCAGGCAGCAAGAAAGCCTGGAGAGTTTCCATGCTCCCCAGGCCTTGGTGCAGTGCAAGTGCTTTCTCGTCTGCATTGCTGGGGAGGGGTGGGGGTGCCTTGGCTGCACTTTTAGCAGCATATCTCATAAATCAAGTTGTGCGAAACATGGTTGCAAGGTAACAGACTGTGCTGCACATTCTACACTCAAGACAGATTCTCACAGCAGGGCAACAGTTTAAGATAAAAACTATCCACAGCCCACTTGCACGCCTGGGTCTTGCAAATTCCCACTTGCCCTCCCAGCTCTACTTGGAACTCCTACAGAAGGGGATCCTTCATCCACCCAGATCACGTTGCCCTCGTGCGCAGTTACACTTGCTGAGAATCTGTTCCCAAGTACAAGGACACGGGGAAGCAGACAGCAAAAACAGCTGAGCAAAGGGGGAAGGAGAGGTAAGAGCTCACCACGTGCTACTCAGCCACCAAGTCCTGACAGCCAGGACAGACAGCTGACAGAAGCAAGGCTCAGACAAAATGACATAACCATCAAAATGCCATCAGAGATGTAAATCAAGAGCAATTGCTCCCCTGAAATCCTACACTATCATGCAGAGGGAGGGAAGCGGGCAGGGCAGCTAGTGATCATGGGCAGCAGCCACACCACAACTTGTGACAAGAGGTCATCACCCCACACCCCATCCGTCCAGCACCACCCAACCTGGCCAGAGACCAGAGGAGTACAGCACTCTGGTCACAAGGTACGGGAAACTATTTCTGGTCAGGGGGAAAGCATACCACTCTCTTTGCCTGTTTTGTTGCCCTGGAGACAGAACTCAAGCACAACTCAAAGACAGAAAGCACACTCCAGCTCTGGAGCGCCAGCCTGCAGTAGCCAGCCACCACAACTGAGAGCAGAAAAACGTCAGGCTGGGTGGGCTTCCTGCTGTGGGTCCTGAAGGATCACGGATCCCATTCTTGCAGGGTCGCCCATACTGTTGCAGGCAGCACCAGAATACAGACCAACCTGTGATAACCCATCCCCAAAGACAGCCCCTTCTTAAATCTTTTTTCATTGGCCGGTGGCCTTTGGCACAGCATAAGCATTCGACTTTCATTCCAAGGATTGGAAGCAGAGTTTATTTGAATCTTGCGGAGAACAACCTGGTACCTAAATGCATAAGGAATAAACATGGAGCTGGATTTTTTTCTACCTTTCTCTGGCCTAACAATAGTTAGCTGCAGTAGGAGACCAAAAAAACACAAAAAAAACCCAAAAAAACACCAAAAAACATGCTATTTGTAAAAAAAAAAAAAAAAAAGGAATAAAAAAAAAAAAAAAAAAAAAAAAA
>JANHGN010027528.1:0-13578 GCA_024605025.1 Megaceryle maxima | reverse complement strand
GGCGGTGTATGGAGGTGGGAATGCAAAATATTTCCACGGGCGTCTCCAAGATGCTGCGTTGAATCCCAAATCATTCACCGCCACCCCCCAAGTCGCCCGTTCTGTGACACCACCGGCACCCAGCACCCACCTCCGCACCCACGCGGCAATGCCCGGCGAGACGGGGTGCCCCCCACCCCTCGACACCCTCCCTCACAGCATCCACAGCACCCACGTCTCCTTTCACCTCGCCCGTGGTGCAGCTCCTTGGCAGGGTCCACAGGGCTGAACTCCCACGAAGCCCACGCACGCCCGGGGTCACCTATATGCACCCACCGCCTATAGCGCTCCGTGCTATGTGGGCTACGCCTTTACTTTTTATTTTGGGGGACCTCTAGGGGAGAAAAAATAGTTTCTAGGTCCCTCCCCTCCAGGCAAAAGCACCAACCTGGGTGTCAGCAGCGTGGCCGAATTTATTTTCTCCTTTATTTTCTCCCACTTCTAATTCTTTCTATTTTTCCTTCTGCAAAACCACCTGGATTTGGGTCTTAAAAACCCCGATTTGGGGGCTTGCGAGAAAACGAGGAACGGGAGAAAAAAATTTAGACTTTCTGCCTTGATTTTCGCTGTTGCTCGACCCCCGCCTGACTAAACTTTGCTTAAAGCGGCTCTTAATGGCTTTGAAATGAGCTCAGCGCTAAGTCGGGTCGGGTTTTGTAGGGGGGAGTTCAAAGAAATCAGACATTTCTCCGGCACAAAAGGTGTCAAGACAAGAAAAAAAAAAAAAAAAACAACCCTCGCACATTATATTTCCGCAATGAGTATACGCTGAAAGTAGAGAAACAAGAATAAATCCGTAAAATTGAACCTCCCGCATTAATATTTTCTACGATTTTGCAGGGGCCGTGAAATAGCACCTCGGCCTTTGTCATTAACGGTAGAAATATTCCTCGCAATTAAAGAGATGAGGATTTTCTCCCCTGGCTAACGAATTCATTTTAAAGCCGGAGCGGTGAAATACGCGGCTGAATAAAAAGAAACCAGCCCAGAAATAATACGGATTTTATGGCGAAGCAACAATTTGTTCTACGCGCTCGCTGGTAATAAATAAGTTTTATCTATTTGCGTGAGTGTTTGAATGTCTTTGAAATCCAACTATTCCTGTTCAAGGTGAACCGACTCACAATATATACAATTTATGTCACCCTATAGCTCTCAGACTTGTTAGGCATAATTCCTCCCCCTGCCCATTTTCCTGCCAGATTGGCGCAGGGACATAGAAAGGAGGAAATAAAAGTGGATAAAAGTCTAAATTGAGTTTGCTAAGTCTGAGTTGAGTGTGCTGTGCACATTTATTTCTCCTGGAGCAGGAGAAACAGGGGGAAGCTGTGTACACCCATCTTAAAAAAAATAATAATAATTAAAAAAAAAAGAAAGTTCAAAAAGTAACTACTGCAGGAAAACCGTGACTTTTTACTCTGTAGAACCTCCCCAAACCCTGCAGATTTCCCCAACTTAATCCCCAAACTTAAATCTCTCGAGGTGGGGGGCGGTTGGGCTTTGCTGCTGGAAGGAGCAGTTGTGGGGCCCATTCCTACAGAAATATTTATTTTACTCCTTCTCTCCTGTCCAAATGAAGCAGCTCCTGGAATTTTAGCAGCAGCTCCTTTTATAATTTGGAAAGACCCTGTGTTGGGGAATCCTGCCTGAGGAAGTGGAGAAAACTATATTAATTTATCTTAATCGTGTGCTTTTGGCAGAGAATTTGATCTTCATTCCATCAGGCTCAGGTCGGTGGCTCCCAGTGTGCCCAGACTGGTGGGCTGAGCTGGGGATTACTGGATAGAGCCGGGACTAGGAGATGAATCAATTCGTTCGCCGTAGACCTCCCCCCTGAGTGGTTTCCTTTGGCATTTCTTTAATAAAATTCCCTTATCGATCTTCTAAAAGCGTTTGTTTTCTTCCCGGTGCTGAGCTGCGCGTGGCATCTTTCCCGAAAGGCAAGGGCAGAGAATCCATTATCTTTAAATATCCGCTTAGAGAGAGATTAAGGAAATCATAATCTAATTTATTTAAATTGGCCTGACGGGCTCTTTCTTTCTTTCTTTCTTTCTTTCTTTCTTTCTTTCTTTCTTTCTTTCTTTCTTTCTTTCTTTCTTTCCTTTTTTTTTTTCCTTTCTTTATTTATTTTTTCCCCTCTGAAATGAATTTGCTGCGAATTTATGCTGAAGAAACTCAATACCGTGGGTCCTAAAAACCATAATCATCACAAGGAGCATCAACACGCCCGAACCTAAGCCCAGTCGAATCTATTTCCAGTTTAAGGCCTGCGCTTTCACGTCTCGGTCCCATCTTAAAGCCATACCCAGGATTTCTTTGACCTTCCTATATATAAGGAAAGCCATCCCTATAGCATTTCCACATGTCCATAGGCACCGTGGGAGCTCCTTGGGCAGGGAGCTGCTTCCAGGAGAGGTGTAAGTCCCCCTATACCGTCCTCCAGAGACAAAAGAATCCCCAAAAGCCTTCTTTAGCCTCCCGAAAATAGCATCTCGGTTGAGTTTTGCTTCCAATTAATGCTCCGCACCCGAGTCTAACTCATTAAAGCAGCAATTCGGAGATTAACTTACGCTTCTTATTTCCCCAGGATTCTTCTAATTATATTTAGAGTGACGCAGCAAGCGATATTTCTTTCCTTTTACAACACATTTTACACATTCATTTAATTACTTTTCTTTCTCTTTAATTTTCTTTCAGTGTCTTTTTTAAACCAAAAAGCTGATCTACAAGCCACAGAAGGCAAAGCTGGCCAATATGTGCTGGGGGGTTGGTTTTGGTTTTACTCTTCTCTTAACCTTGCAAGTTAATACTAATTTTAAATAGCAAACAGTAAATCAGCAAGTAGATGTTTGGGCAATTTTATTTATTATCAAGAAATCACATAATAATACATTATTTTTTTTTAATTATTATTATTATTATTGTGAAGCAACTTTTTACATGACTATATAAAGCCAGAACGTGCTAGAACAGACATTTGCATAGACCCTACATAGAATAGCTTGAGGTAAGAACCATTACATATGGACTATACTGCGAAGGATGCATATTAACCACCGCGATCACCTAGACTAAGGGACACAAGCAGAAGAAACAATGTCACGTACACGGAGAACAAACACAGGACAAACAGAAATCCCACCGAGCCGCCTTCTTTTAAAGCAATCTGGAAGAGAATATTGCATATATTTTCATTTTCTTCGGCATTTTCCCCACGGGTTGCTGCTGGTGCCTTGGCCTTTGTGTTGGGGAGGACGAGGGCGGGGTTGGGGGAGAGGGTTCAGGGGGTACAAATGCCCCTCGGTGGGTGAAGAATAACGAAACGGATTGATTTGTTTTTTGGGATGGTGGGATTGAAATCCAACACAACATTGCTGACATCGCACCGTAACTCACCCTCATTCCTACCTTCCTCAGACTCCGGCCTTCTTCCCCACCGCTGCCTCATCCCGGGGTGGGGTTGGGGGGGCTGTGGGGACCTCAGCTCAGCAAAACCTGGCGGGGTTTGGTCTACTTTTAATTTTTGTAACGTGGAATTACACCCTTCTTCCTGGACATCACCACACTGCACAGCCCGAAGTCACCCACTGCGAAGCCAGCTCAGCCCCGTGACACAGCGACAAGGTGCTGTGAAAGCACCCAAAGCCACGATCACCCCCCCCCCCCAAATCCCACTCACCAACCACCCCCAACCCTCCAAAAAAATTCTCCCCAAGACATTGCATTCCTCCACATCTCCTTCCTCCTGTAATTGCACATGGTTGAGCTGGAGCATCTAGAGCTCTATCCCTAGACACGAGTGTTTTAACACATCCGAGGCTTTATTGCACAGCATCACGACAGGCGATACCCTCCGCGGTGGCTCTTTTGTGTGAGAGGAGGGGGCAAAAGGCGACCCTCGCCCAGCAGAGTTGAAGGAGGAGATGGGGAGTTTTTATTCGAAAGAAAACCAAAAACAACCAACCAACCAAAAAACAAAGCCCCAAACCCACAACAAATGGAAGGAAACAAAGCTGTGACATTTCCAAGGTTGGCAATTTAAAAATAAAGGGAGAGAAAAGGGAGGAAAAATCAGGAGAAACAGCCGGGGAATGGATGGGGATGAAGGGAGGAGGATTTGCTGGGTGCTCCCTCAGAAATAAAGCTGAAGGAAAAGGCTCCTTTTAGCCCAGGGAGGGATTTTTTTTTTTTTTTAGGGGTCGGCTCCATCCTTTGCAGCTCGTAAATAAAAGCATTCCTCGGCGCCGCTGGTCATGACCATGAACGCGGGGAAGCGGGAGCACGTGGTGAGCATCCAGACTTCCCAGAAAACGCTGCTTTACCATAAAATTAATCCCCCCTCCGATATAAAACGAATGGAGCAAAGCGCGGCGTGGCAAAGCACCGGGCTGCAGCATCGCCGCCCCCCTCTCTCCCTTCAGCTTGAATTAAAAATCCCCCCCCCCTCCCCTTTTTAATCCTAAATTACAATTTCCCATGCGGGCAAAGCTCCTCAGGGTCCTAAACCTGCTGCTTTCACCCCCCTTCTTAACTCCCCCAATCTCAGCCTTGCTTCCCCCCCACCTAAAAGTGCCTTGAACACAGACCTGAAAAGAAAATCATGAAAATCGGTGTTTTTCCCCCAAGAAATCCGAGCACACGTACAAAGCAAACGCGTCGCATCCTACCAAGGCCTCTCTCTACTGTCCTGAAAGGGAAAAAAAGGCAGGCAGGGTTGGGGGACCCCCCCCCCCTTCCCCGGCCCCCAAAGACCGAAACCTCTTAAAGATGGGTCTGTCTCTTTCTGCAGGACTTTTTTGAGGGGGTAAAAACCCATCTTCCTTGTTAGAAACCTGCAGGTTTTTAACCTGACGGGCAGCTGGGGAGTGGAGACGCAGCTGAATGTGACATATTTCCTTTAAAAACTCCCCAATCTCATTTTCCCCCCCTGTTTAGATTGAGAAAATAGCACCCAGGCGACAAAGCGCATCGTTAGAGTGACCCCAGGGGAGGAGGGATGCGACTGCTTCAGACTCCAACAGGCTGTTATCACTGGAGACTACAAAAAAAGGGTACTTTTCTACCTCTTTTCCTACACTGTCATCGATAAACACAGCAGCCCAGCACACATACTCCTTCAGCAGAGCTGTCGCAAAGAAATATCCTTCCTTTATTTTTTTTTTTCCTTAAGAGGAAGGGTATCATTTGGGGGTAGTGCAGAGAAACTGAATTGAGAGAGGAAGGGAAAAAAAAAAAAAATCTCCGAAAGGCTCAGTTTATGTGGAAGGAAATTCAGATATTTTTTTTTCCTGGGAGGGTTTTCTTCTGGGGGGGTGCGTGCGTTTTTCTTTTCCTTGTGACATTCGGGCACTGAGGACAACCCCACCGCCTGCATCGAAGCCTCGTATCTATAGGGACATAGTGTGATACACATACCTCATATATTATATAGATATATACCATATACACCGGATATATACACAGTCTTTGTCTCCCGCCTCTTCCTAGGAATCCTGATTAAGCCTCGAGATTCTAATTAGCCGCAAACCCTCAATTTAGACTGAGGAAAACACATCTTGGGTCACACCGTGCACTGAAAAAAAGCATCTTCCATAAGGACGAGGGGCCGGTCCCTTAAGACACCAAACCCCATCCCCTTCCCTATATATTTTTTCCCCTGATCATTTCTCTTGGGTATTTTTTCCCCTCCCGCCTTCCCCCTAAACACCAACCCAGCCCTAAACCCTGTGTGGCAGCCCAGGAGAGGGTCCGGGATCCACCTTCATCACCCTCAACCCCGCTCTCGCCGCCAACCGAAGCCGGAAGGGGAATCGAGGGATGGGGGGGGGGGGGACCCAAGGCCCCCGACGGCCCCGACGGTGCCCGGCGCTGCACGGAAACCCTACCTGTGCTGCTGGCCAAGGCAAAGCGGCTAAGGTCGCGTTCAAAACCTCCCCTTCAGCCCGCCGAGCATCTCTGGAAGCCGTCTGTCCTCCCGCCGTCCCGGCGGAGAAGATGTATTATTATTGTTATTATTATATCTATTTTTTTATTATTATTATTTCCCTCGTTGTCGGGTGTCATATTTTAAGGGAAACTTGGTTATTTATTAATATTATGTCTTTATTAATTGATCTCTAGGTAGGGAAGGGTTGGGGGATTAAGAGTGATCAGGTAAAGTCCTGGGAGCTCGGGTGAAGGCTAGAGAGTCAATGTGGGGTATATTTGTTGGGTTTGTTTGGTTGTTGTTGGTCTGGGTATTTTTTTGTTTCTTTTTTTTAAATTTTTTTTGTTGGTGGTTTGGTTTTGTTTTGTTTTGTTTTGTTTTTTAATACCCGACACGGACGCTTTTAAAACTTTAAAAGAAAGAAAGGGCTTGCTCTCTCAGGAGGAGTCTTTTCTTTTTCATACGCCGGTTCTGGAACCAGATCTTCACCTGCTGGTCGCTCAGGTTTAATCGGTCTGAGAGCTCCCTCCTTCTTTGGCGAGTAATGAATTCATTGACCATAAACTCCCCTTCCAGCTCTGCCAGCTGCAGCTTGGAATAGGGTTTTCTTTTTTTCCGGGATCGTGTGTGCATCGGGTACCAAGGAGCACCTGGCGAAGGGGGAGCGAGAGTTGAGCACTTGGCAAGGAAAAAATAACCCCCCTAAAAAAGGGGCACCCTCAGCACCCCTCTCTGCACCTCATCTGTCCCCGCGGTCCCCTCCTGTTCTGGCCGTGGTTGCTGAGGGATGCTCCCAGCTGCCTCCCAGGGCCACGGGTGACGCGTGGGGCGGGCACGGGAGGCAGAGGAAGGGGAAAGGAAGGAAGCGTTATACCCGGGGCACGGAGCAAAGGACGGACAGGGATCGAGCGACAAGCCTGGCACCCTCCGGCAGGGGTTGCACCTCCACCCCCAGTGCCAACTTTGAAGGCTGTGGGTTTGGGGTTTTTTTTAAGCATCTCCTCCCTCTCCCCCTTCCCCCCTTCCCTCGGGCGGACACACCTCTGCGATGTCCCCAAAATGCGCCCGGACGCTGCCAACCTTCCGCACCGGGCGGGGATGCGCAACCACTGCCTTTCCCTGCGTCTCTCTCTCTGTCTCTCTTTCCTTTTTTTTTTTTTTTTTTATGGGATATTTACATGTTTATAGCCTTTTCTTTTAAAAGAAGCACCACCTAATAAAACATTAGGGATTTCGGTGCTACCCCTAGTGGTCTCAGCACACATAGACACGCCGCTTCCCATCCCTGAGCCCATGAATTAAACCACGAAGGAGCCCCAAGCCGGCAAGTTTCCAAGCAAAACCCCCTACCCGCCAAAAAAGACACAAAATAAAGCACGCCGCGACCATCTCCAACCCCCCAGACCCTCCTTCCCGGGTCTTACCACCGCTGCCTAAAGTGCTGCCTTGGTTCAGAGGGGACACTAAACCCCCCGCTTCGCCGGTCGTGCCTTTATTCCCTTCATTGAGCAAGGACGAGCTGGAGTCTGACTCCAAGGACTGGCAGGACGGAGGGTCGTGGGGCACCGCCTCGCTGCTCGGATAGTCATATTTGCTGAAATTACCCCCCATGCCATTGGGGAGGCTGGATTCGAGGGGCAGCAAGGCACTGTCCCTGCCCCTCTCCTCCCTCTTGAGCCCGCTGGGTTCGGAGCAGGTTTCCCGGTAATAACATTTGCTTTCCTCCACCCGGGCGAGGTCGCAGGCTCTGCCGAAGGAAGGGTTAATGGAGACGGGGCTGCTCAGGTAGGGTTGAGGGTACCCATTGCAGGGTTCCGAGGATGCCCAGGGCAAGGAGCAAACGTTCTCCCGTCGGGGGTAGGAGAGGGAAGGCAAACCGGGCAGCTGCCCTCCGGAGGCACGGAAATTGGGGAAGTAGAAGGTGTCTCCCGTGTGGATGTTCACCAGAGGTCCCACAAAGCCGGGATTAAGGAGGTTGTGCTCGCCCATTTCCGCGGGCCTGACCGAAAGCTTCTACTTTATTGCTATCTGACATTAAACATAGTTAAACCGACGGCTCGGCCCTATTGGTCCGGGGGGGTCACGTGAGCCCCAAATTGCGCTGGGAGGGAAAGGGGGGGGGGTCCCTCCCCTGGCAGCCGAGACAAAACACAACAGCAAGTGCCGCCTTTTTACGCCTTTCCGCCCCCCCCCCACCCCCGGCTTTCTCCCCCCCATCATAAAAAAATCCCATAAAGCATTTTATTAAAAAAAAAAAAAAAAAAAGCAAAAGCAAGGAACGGCTCCCAACGCTGGCTTAAGAACCGCGAAGCGCCCTAAAATGTCATCTTTAGCATAAAATAATCGATAGGCGAAGGCTTTGCCCCAATCCCGCTGCTCTTCCCTTCCCCGGCAACACTTCGGGGCCCTCCACCAGCTGCAAAAGCGAGGCTGCTTCTCATTAATTAGCTCCTTTATTAAGTAAAACAGTTCGAATTTACAATATCTCCCCAATAAATTACTATTAGATATTGTGTCATATAAAGTTTACGGGCTTTTTAAGGAGACGAATGATGGTGCCCGCAACAGGCTCATATTTACGCGCGGTGGGATGGGAGAGTTGGAGGCTATTTGCGACCTTTTCCACTCTTTATTTTATTATTATTATTCTCATTTTCTATTCCACTCCACTCGGACTGGGGGCTTTGTCGTGGGCTGGGGTGATGCAGCCTCTTCCCAGGCTCTTGCCAGTCTCTTAAGAAAGGATGGAAGACTTCTTCTTCTTTTTTTTTTTTTTTTAACAATCCTCAATTGCTTTTATTAATGATCTGTGTCGAATAAAGCAGCCAGAAGAACACGACTATACAGCCTTAATTTACCCGGTATATATTCCATATGCACCCAAGGCGTGCACATGTATAGAGAAAGTCTTCAAATCCCCCCCTTTTTTTTTTTTTGGCTTTGTTTCTGGGAAATAATAAAAATTATAGTGTAGACCCCCACCCCCATTTCTTTGGTCCCCACCCCTGAAAACCGAGGTGCACACACAGGAGGAGCTGGTTCCTTATAGCAATATATTCTGCCCTTGTAACACTACAGAGCTCTTCTTCCCTCCCACTGATCGTCTTCTCCTGGTCATACTGGAAAGAGCTGCTGCAAAGGAATACAAAGGGTGGGGGGGTGGAAATAAAAATCAATATCGGCTTCTTTCAGAGCAAAATAAATACGTTAGGGGAAGGGAAAAAAAAAAAAAAACTGGAAAAGGTGCATTGTGTGGAAACCGGGAACACGCAAAGCCTTTTTAGGATGGTTTATGTTGGAATTTTTCCTGGCGTGTATTTTTTTTTCCCCCATTCTCTATTTTCTATTTTTTTCCCTTACTTCCCCCACCTTTTATGATTTTTTTAATTTTTATTTTTTAGGAAACCCAAATGCCCACCCCATTTGCTGGATTTTTGTATGGCTTTGCATTCCTCCCTGCCTTAAGCAACTCCCAAGCTCTCCCCTTGCCAGGTTGACTCTGCAAAGTACCGTAAATATTCCTGTAGAGGTAAGAAAGCCGCTGCGCGGGGGCGGACGCTCATCCGCGGAGGCTGAGCCGGGCGGTGGTAGCCGCATCCCCCCCCCAACCACTGCTTTTCCAGCCAGCAACCACCCTCCCTCCCCAGCATTTGATATATTTCTCAAACATCAAATCCTTTTTTCCTCACCTAGGGCTTCCACTGACGTCCCTCCCAGCACTGTAAGAAAAATCAGGTGCCAATTAAATAACCCATTTAGGTGCTTTTTCCTCTTCCACGGACAGCTCCTGAAGGTGGAAAACCTATTTTCCAGAGTTCCCATCCCTAGCACGTCTATGGATGCGCTACATACATACCTTGCAGAGATACGTACATACCTTCCTAGGCGAGAGAAGAAATACGACTACTAGAAATGTTTTGCTAGAATGAAAGTTTAGTACTTTTTTTTATTAAAAAAAAAAAAAAAAAAGAGAGAGAACACACCAAACCTTGCCAAGGAATTTTTGTCCCTGCAGGTATAAGTGAAAAAGCTGCTCGAGATTTCTCCCAGTGTCTCCTCGCTGCTCACAACGCTGGGCGAGCGTGGGGAGGAATAGTTTATATAAAAATGAGCACGTGATCCCCGGAGGTTGCCATCGGAATTGGCTTTGTTTGCTGGTTTTTTTAAAGAAAACCCTTCCTCTACCTTGCTCTTTTCTTTGCAAAATCCACACACCCCTCCTCGCTAAAAGACGTGTCCGGCTGCTGCACGGCTTTGTTCTCCACCGGACCTTCTTTGCTTCAGAGGAATCTCCGGGTATTTGGGTTTTTTCCTCTTTATTAAATTAGATTTTTTTTTTTTATCCCCCCAAAAAAATTTCAGAGAACGTTTTAGGGAAGCAACTGCAGAGCGAGCGAACCCCAAACTGGGCGCTGGAGTGATGCGTGGAGGGATAACGTCACCGTGGGCATCAGAGCAAGAAAAGCACCCCCTGTTCTCTTATTTATTCTTTTCTTTCTTTCTTTTTTTTTTTTTTTTTTTTAAGAGCTGGGAACTGCTACAGTCGTGCTCAGAAATATATTAAGCGATGCACAGCCTGGCGAGTAACTCCCTGCCCTTGGTGGCCTTGAGCAGGGCTCCCCAGCTCCGCGCTGCTCCTGCTGCAAGCAGAGAGCAGGTCCAGGGAAGGGGAAAGAAAATAAATCCTAAGGGCTCTTAAGCAAAGCTGCTGCGTTTCTCCGGGAATTTCTTCCCCATTAAAAATGCATTTTCCCAGTTCAGGTTGAGCGCTTGGGCTTTTCTAATGCTCAGCTCAGGCTGAGTGGAGTTTTAAACCGAAAAGCCTCAGCCGTGTGCTCCTGGTTTAGGGCACTGGCACAACTCAGGCAGCTTCCTCCGTGCACAACCCACCCTGAGCACCGGCTCCCCAAAATATATCCCCATTTCCACCTCATTGTTTGATAAACACTTTTTGTTTTTTCTTTCCTGTGGTGCTCCCCCCTCCCCCCCGAAAAAAAATTCCCAGTTCTGCCAAAAAAACCCAACCCCTGAGCCTTTTTTTCAGGTAGAGAGACCTTTTCGACGCCGATATTTAATAATCCTCGGGGAAGGGGGGGGGTATTTTTACCCACCTCCCCAAATTCCTGAGGCAGCTTTCGGGAAATGCTGGTGGGAAGAAGCCGGGAGAAGGTCCGTGCCCATGGGAGCCGGGGTTCAAAACAACCCCCGAAAAAGAAGAGAGAGAGAAAAAGACGCTGGAAAAAAAGCAAGATTAGAACGTCTCAGTTCAAGGTCACTGTCTAGTGTAGTGAATGGGATCGACATCTTATGCTAATGACTGTCTCGGGTGAGCATCACTCACTGCTCGGGGAAAACAACAACCCCAAGTTTGAGGTTGACTTTTCTGTGCTTTGCCCTTTCCCCCCGCCCCCGTTTGGGGAATTTATCCCCGTGCTCCTCCCTTCCTTCTTCCCCCGCTTTCCACCATCTCAACCCCTCGCTACCAAGCGTGAGAAATAAAATTTCCCCTTCCCCTCCTCCCGTATCTTCCCCCCGCGCAGCCCGCGGGGCTGAGCTCGGCTGGCGGCTCCCACTGGAATAGGTTCTTTCTCCCCCTTCCCTCCAGCTTCGTCTCTTCAAGAAATCAAGAAATCAAATCAAATACAATAAAAAATCAGTTCAAATATCCCCTGCCTAATGCCCCCAACAAAATATTTACGTTTCAGATGGGAAGGACTTAGACCCACTGTCAGTTTTCTCCCAGAAAAGAGCATGAACTGTAACCTTCATAGGGGAAAAACCAGTCTGCAGCACATCTATTCCATCTTTCTTCCTGGAAAAGGGGGGGAAAAAGAAAAAAAAACCACATAAAAAGGTCTCCTCGTGCATCCGCAGGTTGAAAAACCAGATCCCGTCATGGCTCAGCTTTTCTGCTCAACTCAATTTCACCCCAAATTGGTCGGGAGTTGTAAGGGGTGGCGGTGACTGGAACAAGAAGTCAGCTGCCAGGCTGGGAAAGGAAGTATTTAGAATAAATCTATAGATACATGACACGGGGAATAAAATAGAGACAGGCTTTGGAGAGCCCACAGAACTGTTATTTGGGGCTTGCGATATATCACTGAAACCTGCCTCGGCTGCTTTCCCTGATGTGGAAAATTCGTGTCTATAGGCACCTTACAGATACATAAGTGTCCAGCACACCGTGTATATATCTATAGAAGAGGGTGGTAAAAGGGAGTATGTAGGAATGGGGGGGGGGGGGGAAATTAAAATATTAACCTGGAAAAGCGATAAATGGATGCGAATAAAACCGTCCACGACACTTCAGCTCATCCGACGTACAAATCATCGGGGGCAGATTTCAGTGTGAAGAGAGGCAGGTCCCAGCCGTGGTGCAGGGAATAGTTAAATGCCTGGAATATAATATTTATTTTTTTTCTTTTCTTTTCTTTCTTTCTTCTTTTTTTTTTTTTTTTTTTCCCGGCTTTGCCAGCAGAGGATCTTCTCCTCCCATTAGGTTCGTGTAAACTGATGCCTGCTCCTTTCTAAGGCAAAGGTTTAGTCCCCCAACTTAGGGAAGTTTGCTTTGTCCGCCAGCTCTGGTTTGGGTGAGACGTTGGCTTTTTCGTACTGTAATTCCCTTGGAGGGCTGAAAACCCCCAACAACTGTAACAACAAACCAGTTAATGGTCTAGAATTCACGACTCTTGAGCAAATCGCAATTGGAGAGCCTGAAAAGCGTGATCTCACTTATTTAATGTTCCTTGTCAAGGAAGAGAAAGTGCTGGGGAGGAAAAGGAGTTTATTAAATCCGCGGCTGGTCCAACTGGGGCTGAACCAGCTGAGCTCCCTGCCAGGCAGTAGCTTCCCTCCCTCCGAAGCGGAGGCGACAGGAGACACCACATTTCGCTGGATATTATTCTTAAATACCCATAAACACGAGGGTTTCCCCCAAATGAGCTGAACCACGTAAGCAGGGAGGGCTGTTTGTAAGCCCGGAGCCAGCGGCGCTGGAGGGAGGCTGTGGGATGTGTGTACACACACGCACCGGGCTGGCTGTCAGTGGCTTAAGAAATAATTTCTTGGCAAGGGCTTTAGAAGTCTCTTCTGGTTTGCTGTTAAAAAAAAAAAAAAAAAGGAATTAAATTATTCTCTTTTTTAGACTTCTGTAGCAAATACAAAGTTAATGAGCGAGTAACACTCACCTCTGAACAGAGCACAGGGCTGCGAGAGCAGAATTCCCACTCCAGATGAGGAAGGTCTTCTTCTCTATAGAGAAAAAAAAGAGGAATGCTTGGAAGTGTGAGCATGCAAAAGAAAATAAGGAAAGAAAAAATTAATAAGAAAAAAAAGAATGAGAAAGGAAAGTGAGAGAAAAGGGAAGGGGAAAGGGAAAGGGAAAGGGAAAGGGGAAAGAGGAAAGGAGGGAAGGGAAGGGAAGGGAAGGGAAGGGAAGGGAAGGGAGAAGAAAAAGAGAAGAAAAGAGAAGAAGAGAAGAGAAGAGAAGAAAAGAAAAAAGAAAAGAAGAGAAAAAAGAAAAAGAAAAAAAAAAAAAAAAGAAAAAAAAAAAGAAAAAAAAGGGAGGGGAAAAAAAAAAAGAAAGAAGGGGGGGGGAATCCCCTCGTCGGGGG
>JANHGN010027527.1:0-25193 GCA_024605025.1 Megaceryle maxima | reverse complement strand
TTTTCTTATTAAAATATATATATTTATATATTTTGCTCCTATCAAACCTCATAGTTTATTCTAAATATATGAGCACAACTGTTACAGTGTAGGGCACAGATGAACATGACCCATAAAGTGCTTTTTTCCTTGCCCTGCTTATTGGCTAAGCTCTGCTTTCACTTGTACCTGTAATTTCCAGTAACTCAATCTGGCTTAATGTATTAATAAACTTGATTTGTGAGTTCCAAACCAAAATCTGCTTATAGCTGGGAACCACAAAACTGATACCACATGCCTTAAAGAGCCATGAGTAGGAGATGCTTGGAAGCCGTCTGCAGGCGGAAGACAGCAGTAGCTCCCAAATCTTCCCCTGCTTCACTGCAGGATGAGGCCAGGAAAAGCCTTCAGTTGTCTCCCAAAATGATGTGTTAGCATCAGTGGCATCTGATGGGTCATTTCTTTGTTTTCTATCTAAAGATTGAATAGTCTTTGCATCACTGCTGCTCATGTGACATTAGCCTGGACTAGGAGGGTCAGCACAGTCTGAGCATACTGAAAGTCCACTGCAGCAAGCAGAGAACTCTCCGTTCACTTGTTCTGTGTCCTCTTCTTTCAGTGGGCATTTGGGGTGACCATGTGGGAGATTGTGACCCGAGGGCAAACCCCTTATGCTGGCATTGAGAATGCAGAAATCTACAACTACCTCATCAGTGGGAACAGGCTGAAGCAGCCACCAGAGTGCCTGGAAGATGTGTGAGTACTTCTTCACCCAGTTGGCATGTGATTCCTTGAGAAGTTTGGCTCACTGGAGGGAAACAGGGGCAGCTGGCTGGGATGCTGATCTCAATCTATCAGCTTTCCAGTATACAAGAGCCATTCACTAGAAAGTCTCTGGGTTAGCTAGCAGATACACTCTGCTGGCAGAGCTCCCTGGAACCTGTAGTAGCTACACAAGCAGCTAACTTGGCTCAAGGGTTTGAACAGTGTCAACACCAGCAAATGGCTTTCTGGAAACTAACTGTTTTCAGAAACTCTCTGCTCCCTACCTTCTCAGGCCAGCATCTGAGAAAAGAGATGAGTTTCATGGCACCCCCAGGAGTCTGAATGGAAAAGCAATCTGGCAAGACTACGAGGAAACTGTATTGCAGAGTCACTGGCCTCCATGTGTCTTTCAAAGCTTGGCCCAGTTCTCAAAATTGGATCTACTACTCTCGCAGAAATATCAGGATGAAAGAGAAGAGAGAAGATAAGATTTAAGGTTCTGTACATCAGTGTCCCACCTTAAAATACAGGTGGAAACAAAATCAGGACAATCTTGCAGATACTGGTTTCAGGCGTTTTCAGGCTTGCAGGAAGGATTTGGGCAGCCCACAGGGAATCAGGCAGCCACATGCTGGAGCCTGTGCTCCTGCCTTAGTCCTGTGGCTAAGGGACCATTCTTGTACAGCAGGTTACTTGAAATGTTTGCTCAGGAACCCTTGCTCCATGGGTGGTGGTTGGAGTTTTCTGGAGTCAGTGCATGAGGGCTGAGGTCCCTCAGAGAGTATCACCATAACTTCTGCCAGGGTAACAGCTTGCCTAGTCTAGACAAGGTGAAATCGTTTCACTGAGCACCTGAATATGTCTCTGGTTTTTGTGTGTTGTGCCTGAAGCAAAACATAACTATGAGCACTGATTTCAGTGACTTTTTCAAGCCATTCCTTGTGTGTAAAACAGACAACATAAAATCTTTCCTCCCTCTTCCCTCCTGCTCCGATGATGGATTTTTTCATGTGGTTTCCTTACTCCAGCCCTTTTTTTCCACATAGGGAATAATCTGTACGCTTGTTATTAAAGCTGTACAATTTTATCTTCTCAGCAGTCCATTTTAACTGTTCCTGAGTTTAAATGAAAACATCATTACACCACTGCTTAAGTTCATTATGTATCTGCATCTTGACTGCTGTGAGTAGCTTTGGTTCCAAGTTTGGAACTTATGGCCACAGGATGTTACAAATGCCAGAAGTAGAGAAGAAATTCAAAAACTTGCTGTCATTGAAGAAAAAGTCCAGCAAAAACTACTAAAAAGGTACAAGCCCCATTTTGAGAGGCCCTTTTGCTACAGGTTATTGAGACCCAAGAGAATACACTGAAACAATCTCACTGCATGCTCACCATCAGCTCATGTACTTTCCCCTAGTGTCTGCTGCTGGCCACTGCCAGAGGTAGGGTACTGGGGCAAATAGACTTTTGGGCTTGATTCAGTAAAGGCAGTAGTTTTCTACTGTTCTTTCAAACTAATTTCTGCTGTTTGGCAGTGAGAGTAGAAGAAAGTATTTTGTTTAGTGCCACAAAATAAGAGGTTTCTATTTTATCTGGATCACTTGGAGTTATTTCTACTGTTTGTGAGGGACATAAATCAGGATTAAGACAACTGAACCATACAAGCTTTCTGTTAAACTTGTGTGAGATCAAAAAGAGTCTTGTAAAGCTGATAGCAAACAAGGGACACAAAAAATAAAATGAAAGCTATCACAAAATGCTTTCTTTCCCAGAAAAGGCCATATCAGATTTTTTTTCATTTACAAGTTTAACTGAGATTCATTTGTCTGTGGTGTTTTTCAGTGCCAGGACTGTGCTTTGTTCCTGTTCCCCGCAGAACTGGCAACAATAACGCCATAGGAATGCAGCTGCCACTCTTGTGGGTGATGCACAAAGAGGAGGAGGACAATGGTGCTGGCTGCACTCCAGCCCAGTGAGCTCCAGCAGGAGGCCAGTCTGCACAGGCTCTGAGCCATGAAGGTGGCTGCAGGGGAGTAGAGCTCCTCACCCCTTGCCTGAGCATAGGCTGTCTGAGCCAGCGATGATGTCTCCTCATGCTGGTCGTTGGGCAACTAGAGTTGAGGTGGCTGGTATTTGGCCACAGGAGGAACACTGCAGGACAGGGCCTGAGGCTGGTAACGGCACTGAATGCATCTTATGCTTAGGGGTGGTGCCTCTGTAGTAGAAAGGCCATTTCAGCATCCCTTCTTCCAGCAGTGAAGCTCGTGTCTGTTCCTCCACAGCTCTCTAAACAAACCCCACCATACATTTTTCCAGCCCTGCTGGTAACCTGTCAGACAACAACAGCAGCACACCTCCATTGCACCAGGAGTGCTGAGTTACAACACAGGAATTAAAAACCCCAGAGATCCAGGTGTGGGAGGTGCAAGTGATTTACAGAAATTTTTTTTTTTTTCATGTTATCTGCTCTTAAACTAGAATTTGGAGGGATGGCTTCAACCACAGCAGAGGTTGTCAGGATATATTTTGTGAATAAATTCAACAGCTGTTGCTAAGTGGTATCACACCCATAGTCCTATTCTAGCTCTCCAAAGACAGTGGAATGTGTTTTTCTTATCAAGAAGCTCAGCATTCTTTCAGGATTTTGGTACTGTCTTAAGTAATTATTTCGACCAAAATTTGAATCTCTTTGAAAATGGAAAGCAACAAGAAATTTGATCCATAGTGGCTGCCCACATGCTGCCAGCTGTGCAGGGCCAAAGCTGGCAGGTTTTGGGGAAAGTCTCTGTGCTTTTTAAGCTGCACTGCAGAGTCCTTGTTCAGAAGTGCAGGGGATTTCTGCTCTGCTTCTCACTGCTCTTGTCTCCCTCTACTTTGCAGCTACGATCTCATGTGCAGATGTTGGCATCCTGAGCCCAAGCTACGCCCCAGCTTTGGAGTGCTCCGATGCCAGCTGGAAATGATTCGGGGGAGGATGTCCACACTCTCTTCCAGTCAAGATCCTCTCTATGTCAACATTGGGAGGGACAAAGAGGCATCGTCAAGTGACCCTGCCCTGCACGCCTCCTTTGGAAACACGGACGGTGAAGAGATGGTTGCTGCGGCAGCTGCTGCTGTCACAAGTGACTATCGCTACATCATGAGCCCCTTGTGCCTTGGAGATGATGCCGAGGGTGAAAGGCATCCAGATGGGCAGGAAGGGGAGGACAAAAGCCTTCTGTATGAGTTAGAGACAGAAGGAGAGAAAAGTTGTTAGCCTGTACATAGCAATGACACTCTGCTTCCCTGGGACGGGATGTGTGCAGCCGTGGCACCGTGTCGCCTGGGAATCTGATGCCGGATCTGGAATGGCTTTGAACAGCACTGACCAGAGCTCGAGGGCAGTTTTGGTAGCTTTCCCCACCTGTGTGGGCTGCAGCGCCAAACAGCTTGGAAAGACTGCAACCCCAACAACCCCTTGGCTTTGGGAGAGGGGGGCAGTAGGGTTGATGGTATCCCGCTGAAAGGAATTCAGAGCAAAGGTGGACAGTCAAGAGTCTATGCTCTGCTCATTCTCACTGACTGCTGGAGCAGAGCTGAATACACCTTCTGTTCAGTCAGTGCTCGCTCTTGTGTAGATGTTGTCTTCAATCCTGGCTGCGTGACTTCAGGACTGGTACCTCTGAAAACACTAGTGGGTATTTACACTGTCATTTGGGACAAGAGGGCAAAATTCCCCTTGTGTTCACTCAGCAGTACTGCCTAGACTTGTTGCCTACCTCAGTGGTTCTCAAACTGATCTGTGGATCTGCTTCTACCCAGCACTGAATTTGAACATCTGGCTTATTTCATGCAGTGACATTTGCTCCTTCTTCGGTCCAAGACTCTTTTAAGAGTTTCAGAATTTTTTGCTGAGCAATGAAATTAGAGAAAAAAAAAAAAATTCATCATCCCTCTTCACCCCACGTAACTCTTATGTCTTTCTTTTTCTTCTGTTTGATGCCAATTCAGGCCTGACCAGACTTGCAGCTGGCATTAAAATGTGAAGGGAGGGAGAGCAGCTGGCTTGTGTGAGGACAGAATCCAACTTCAAAGGGATGGAGAGGAAACAGTGTAGAAAGGACTTTAGAGCAGAATGGGGAAACAGGGCTAATTAATGCCAAGTGCTGCCCTCCAGGAGAGTGAGGAGGCAGCTTAGATACAGAATGGCAGACTTGCTTCAGTTTCAGCAGGAGCAGGATTCAGCATTTGCTTTAAAATAGGATTCATTTAATCTTTCAGAGTCCTATGATTTTTTTTCAAATAACCAAGTGCTGTAGCTGCTGCAGTGAAGGTGTGAAATTGGTTTAGGGAAGGTGTGTGTGTTGGGGGGAAGGGATCAGCTGGGAGATCTCACTCTGAAAGGAGAGTCCTCATGATGAAAAAAAAACTTGAGAACCACTGGCCTTCCTATTTAAGAGGCCTTCTGGCATGTTGTAAAAGTCACATCAGAAGATAGGCTAGTATCACTGCAGCCTTCCAGAGGGGGCAGAATTAATGGTTTTGCTCTATGGATTTTGTTTTGTTTTCCAATCAGCATGTCTGACTCACTATAACTGCAAGTGCTTGTGTGGTTTTTTTTAATAATTTAATACTTTACTGTAAATCAGCATTCGTTTTGTGCAGTGGTTCCCAGCAAGGAGGTGCAGTTCCATCTTGCTCTACTTATCCTAAATAGTTGCTAGTTTGTTTTATTTTATTTTATTTTATTTTCAGTGCACTGAAAACTCAGCAGTATCACAAGACTTAGGATTCCACATTGCTCTTCCTCAGAAACGATTACCACAAATGTCATCATTTGCTGAGTTGGCAAAGGTGGGACCGATAAGTCAGGTGAGATTGCAGACTTGGTATTAAAACACTCCACCCTTCGATGCCCAGTATTTGCTAACTGTAAGGTTTGGGGCTAAATACAAAATTCAGGTTCAGTTTCAGCCCTGAGTGAGAGCACTTCCTAAGGGGAGTTTTGGCCTGGGTCTTGGGCATGGGTCCTTTCTGTACAGTTTCCTGCTGAACAGCGATGTCCTACAGATGTCTCCAGAAGTTCAGTACAGTTTCTCCATCACAGATACAAACTGCACTATTTTATACCCCAGGCAGTACAGGGTTTTCTCTCCAGTTAGCTGAGAGGCTGTAAATGCAGGTGAGAAGATAACATCTAACAAAAGGTAACAAAAACCTGTGCAGTGCATGTGTGCAGTGAGAGCAGAAGGCTATGCTCCTGCAGCTGCCTGGGAAGCGCAAATGTACATAGAGACTCTAACTTTGGGAAGCATGTCTTTAGTTTTTATGCATTTTTTAATAATAAAACATGTACTGTGTCTGAGTCCCAGCCTCTTCTCTGTGACCAAATTGGTGATGATGCTCGCTCACTCTGTGGGGTCACAGCAAGAAAGCCATCGTTCTGCCGTCACGAAGCACAATTAAGCTGCTACTTGGAGGCAGAGAATACATTTGGCCTCCCTGGATGGCAGTTACTCTGCATTGCTCCAACCCTGAGACTGTCAAGGCTGGAATCTGATGGGCACGGGCTGGTGCTTCTGTAAAGAAACAGCTTCTGTGGCCATCACTCAGCGGGAGCCTGGGGAACAGTACTTACTGGGACATTCTGCATCCTACCTGGGAATGTGAAACCTCTGCATCATTTCCTCCCTGAAAGCTGATGCCTGCACCCATCCAGCTCCTGGCAGTGCTCCCCCTGGAAGAGCGGTTTGGAGGCGGAGGGTAGAATTCAGCTGCTGAGTCAGATGTTCCAAGCACAACATAAAAGAGTCCCTAGATTTGCAGCTCGTGGAAAAGAAAAGGTGTACCTCCCGCTTCTGTTCTTCATCAGCAAACAGCACATTGCACGCCCTCTGCCTGCCAGCTCACACAGAGAGGAAGAGTGATGGTAAACGGCGTGAGTGCTCGCCCCCCATCTGCAATGCAGGAAAAATGACTTCTGAGGCACGAAGCAGATGATTTAGTTAATATTTTAAGGTCCCATTGCCCAGTGATGTCCCTTGGATCTGGTTCAGATGATGATTTAATCATTTTGCACACAGGCCTGGTCCGACCAAGTACAAATGAAGCTCTGTTGTGGGTGGAAAAGCGACACCAGAAGATGAGCTAGTGAGAAAAGAGGGAGGGAAGGAGATTTTAAAATGGGGACAGATGGGATGAGCTGTGAAGATGGCAAACAAGGGAGTCGGAAAGCAGAGATGGAGAATGTTATATATGAAATCCCAGATCTTGCTCTTAAATTGTGAAGAGGCTGTATGTGGCTGGCCTGGCTCTGTGTCTGCTCAGTGACAGCACTGTGACCCTGACACCAGAGAAGCTTTAGTGTAACAGTTCTGATTTAGGCACCAGTCTGGCACACTGGTTTCCTAACTAAACCAAATGTTTCCCTGACAACCACCCTTTTTTTCCACCACCCCAGTACAACAGTGCAGGGCCTCCCATCGTCCCAAGCAGCAGCCCTTGCCCCATACCCTGTGGTGGGACAGCTGAGGGGCACTGCACGTTTCTTCTGAAGCAACCTGTCGTACACTGGTAAGCCTGACCATGCTTTTCCTCCATCCACATCTGCCTGAAGTCAGGGTCTCCTGTTCTCTGACTTGGGCTCAAGCCACTCAGGGCAGTTGCCATCTCACTTGTCAGGTAGCGTGACCCCGCAGGGCCTAGCAAAGATGCAGCAGAAGCTCAGCACCATCTGTACTGTGCAGGGGTAGTTAATGCACAACGAGAGATGCTCCCCTCAGCTTCAGTGCCAGAGATGAAGACAGGCCCTAGACCCCAGGCTATGCCAGTGGCTCAGCCTGCAACTATGGGGATACTCCAGCCAGATCCGCTGTAGAGAGCAGCGCGCTCAGGGCTGACAGCTCAGCAGGTGCTTGCCGTGTATGGATATATCTCCGAGCTAATGCACAGCTACACTGGGACCTGCCACCTTCCTCCTCGAATTGTGTTTGGAGGGAAGTCTTGCAGTTGACTCTGTAAAAACATTCCCTGAAGTCAAATCAAATTAATTTTTAGTAGTTGTTTTGAGTCTGGCTGACTGGAGAAAGGAACAATATTTGCACAAAGGTATTTTCCTGATTTACGTTCTGTTTCACTAGTAGGATTCATTGCCCCCTGATGCTCAACAGCTACCAACTTTTGCAAATTACTGTATTTTTTACCAGGGATTTCTGCTAGGGACCCTCATACAGAGTCCTAATTTTATACTGATTTGTTATCTAACACCCATTGCACTTAAAATAGCAAGTTGTTATAAGAACACTCGGCATGAAAGAAGCCTGATTTCCTGTGGATTTGCATCCCATGGGTGCTTGCCAGCCCTAGGTGAAGCTTGCCCCTAGCTAATGTACTTCCAAGACCATTTCCCTTGGAGGAGTCTCTGGTCTCCCATATGAAGCCATTGAATTTCCATCAGCATTGAAGGTACTGAGGTGGCACTAATAGGGTGTGCCACACACATCCTGTTTTCAGAAAACTTGTAGGAACTTAATTATCCTTCAGACCTCAACCTTGCCATCACATTTGGCTGAAATGAAGCAGTGGATTCGAAAGCTATTAGGGCCAACATATGCAGCTGGTGATCAGAAATCCCTGTTACCATGGGAAACTGAGCTAAAAATCAATTACTTAGTCCAAGATCAGAAAAGACCGACGGCCATGGGTTTTGATTGCATTTGCTCTGTCATATAGAAGGATCTCAGCATCAGTATGATTCAGATCTCAGTCACTGCACTGAGGTCTAGTGACAAAACAAAGATGATCAGCTCCTCGCTTACTAATTACTCTGTGGATCCTCCAGCTTGAAGCACACCAAGCCAAATCATTCCCAAATGTGGTTAGGCTGTGGAAAAGGAACATCTTTTGGTCCCACTTGACAATAGGACTGAAATTAGAAGCTGTGTATTTCAGTGGCACGGTTGCTGGCTCACACTGAGCCCAGCTTTCCAGATGGGTGCTCCAATGAGCCGCCAGCCACAGCTTGGAAAGTATCTAACCAGCCTTTTTTTTCCTCCAGATTCTTTTCACTGGCTTAAAATAGAACTGAAAGAAATGTTTGACCTCAGAAAATAGATGGCACTTGTGATTTAGTCTTTGTTGAGTTCGGTAGGGATTTTATGGGATTGGACTAGTTTCCAGAAGAGTCTTCATACACACTGGCTCTTGCCAGCCTGTGGTGTGAGGAAGTGGGAATTCATGAAAAAGAAAGAGGGTTTGTGTGTATAAATGATCTAATTTGAAATATAAGTTATTGCACTACATGCTGATAAACACAGTGACAGTAAAAGTGACAAAAATGGGGAGCCAAGAGAAACAGAGGGTTGTGGAGAGAAGCATTCTCTGTACACTGCAACATGGCAATTAGTGCAGCAAATCCAGAAGGTCGCTGCTTTCTTAGTTAATAGATAAGACAATGATCCTGGCTGCCACCCTGTCGTTACCCAAGCTGTGTGGGAAACTGCTGCTGCCTCTTTACTTCTGCC
Organism: Megaceryle maxima; assembly: GCA_024605025.1. NCBI lineage: Eukaryota > Metazoa > Chordata > Aves > Coraciiformes > Cerylidae > Megaceryle > Megaceryle maxima. Next base: position 15,948 of record JANHGN010027527.1, on the reverse strand, counting down.
CTGCCAATGAATGCTGCTGCAGCAGATGCTTTTGCATGTGCGATGCCGGTGTTAGCTGGAGTAGAGTGCCCTTCGGTCACTCACCACTGCCTCTCCTAGTTTCTTCTTAATAACTTATTTTAAAGAAGCTAAAAACCCCAAGATTCACGTTGCTAGACAATGTAAGACAGCATGCCTCCACTTAGAGCAGGTAATGTTCAGACCTAATGAATACATGCCTTGGTATTATTTGTCTACATTATCCCTCCTCTTCCACAAAGATACACAAAGAAAAACAGGAGCAGAAATACCTTGCAGGCTTGTGGCTAAGTGTACAAGGAGGGACTGAGCTTTAACAGCCTTTTGGTACCCATGAACCTTGTACCCAAGCTGCGAGGTGGAAGGGCAAAGGAAGAGGCAGACTTGGGGGTTATGCAGGGGACCCAAACTGTGTCCCAACATGAAGCAGGCATTTAACCATTTCCAGAATGCTCAGTACTAAAAAAAACTGTGTCAAACCCCAACTTCAAGGCTTAGCATTTCCTCAGCAGACAGCTGGAGCAGTTTAAGACCCATCTCCCCAGTAGCAGCTTGCTCCCCTTCTGCTGGAACTGGGGATCCTTGCGGACAGAGCCAGTGGTGCCAGTGCTGCTCAAGGCAGCAAAGGCAGCAGACAATGCATGGAGAGGGATGAAGCACAGGCACATGTTTCTACCAGCACTACTGTGGGGCTGGAAATCTCTGGCAGAGCAAACAGCTGGTGACATCTCACATTCCCACCCTCCTTCACCCGTGTGATTAACTCCAGCTTGTCTGCCAGCGCTCCCCATTACACCAATGCACTTCCATTGAAGCTGATACTCTGGGCTGTACCTGAGGCAACGACTGGGATGGCAACGTAATATATTTCCCATATTTTCCACCTATTGATGAAATCTCTCTGGATCATCACTGAAATTGCTCAAGGCTGCTGGCCTGTCAGTGGGACAACTTTTTCCGCGGGCATCATCAGGCAAGAATCCAAATGAGAGGAGCTGAACCTAGTTATAGCAGAAAATAACACAGATCAATATTTCTTCTTTTTCTCTCCTAATATTCTCCAGGAAATATTGCCAGTGTGCTGAGCTCTGTCAAACTGTAGGTGTGGGGCTGCAGTGCTCTAACTGAAGACAGCAGTTGGCCCATGGGCACTTTATTTGAGGATTTATGGTCTCGCATTCAACCGTCACTCAGTGGAGCAGACCTTACCCCAGAGGCCTCCTGCACCGCAGGCCTGAATTGCCCGTTGCGGATACCTGTGTAAATCAGCGAGAAAGGCACCGAGATCATCAGAGGTTGGTTCCCTGGCATGAAAATAACACGACTGAGTGAAGGACATAATCTGTGATCTGGAAATGCACGCAGGCTGCCTTTATATCATGCCCTGAGCTCTCCTGGGTGAAGATGATTTGCTGGAATGACGTCGGTTTTCCTCCTTGTGCCTGTTCAGCTGCTGAAGAGTTATTTAGCACCATTGAACCCTGATGCTGATCCCACAGCAGGGGCAGTGCTCAGCAGCTCACAGAAGTCCATGGGATGATGCCGTCACAAGGCTGGCAAGAGTCCAACATAGTGCTTTACAGCTTGCCTGTTTCTAGCCTAATTTCTACTGGCATCAGAAATCTGTGAATGTAGAAAATCTGCACTTGCCTTCATTCCAAGAGGCCTCTAAACTTTCATGAGAAAAAAAAAAAAAGGATTTATTTTCTCAGTAAACGTCTTACAAATGGTCTGGATAACAAAGTGTCACTGACAGTGAGCTTTGCAAATAAATTAAAATATGTTCTTAGCTCAACATTAGTGTGAACAGGGGTAAAATCCTAAAGAAGACAAGGCTGTCTGTAGTCTTTTCCTGCATTACTTTGCCTGTCTCCACAGCTCTCTTTTATCGCAAGTGGAAGCAAGGCACTGCCTTGTTTTCACCAGGTATGGGAGAAGGGCACAACATACCTTTCTCTCAGTGTAGATGAACCCACAGACAATGGTGACTGTCCAGTTTCTTCCCACTTGAGCTTTTGCTTGCAGAGAGGATGCTGGAAATAGGAGCTAAGCTTGTTGTGCAGGCATTGGTGATGGGACCCTTCCTGCAGTACACAGAAAAGCCCCAGGGCAGCCTGAAGTGGTCCAGGTTTTACCCTGAGGATGTTTGGGATCAAATTCAGTTTCAGCTACCCAGGACTGGCTGCAGAGGGCTGGCCAGGGAGCCTTCATCAGCTGCTTCAGCAGACAGATGGGACAGCTCAGAGAGGGCAGCGGTGAGATAATGTGCCTGCTGGGGACATTTTGTCCTCTGCAGCACAACATTTGTGTCTCAGAAACAACAGTGTCTTCTCCTACAGCAGGAATCAGAGCTGTTTAGGGACTCAGGTGACAGCAGACTTTGCCTGGTGGTTGAACATGGGCCCTTCAGAAAGCTGAAGATGCTCATTTAGCAACCAGCAGGTCTATAGGGAAACACTTTGCCATTAACCAGAAGGTCCTGTTTCCCGCACAGCTCTCCTTCTAGCCTGCCCTCCTGCCCCCCATGCCACAAAATCCTATTTTACATCCTGCAAATGCAATTTCAATACCTCCCCTCAGCCACAGTCTCCTTCATGGCCCTGCCCCAACTCGGCTAAAGAGCCACCATCCTGCCTGGCTTGGGCCAGTCCCAGTACCAATAGCAGCCCCTGACTTCCAGCAGCAATTCCACCCACAAGGATACTGTGTGTGCCCAGCTGGATCCTTCACCTTGCCAACCAATTGAAGACCTTTGCCATCAGGTCACTGAGCTGTTCTTGGGGTCTGAGGCAGCAGGCTCACTCTCCTGGTCAGCCTCTGCTTAGCAGTCTTTCTGGTGAACAGTGAAGAGTAATCCCAGTTATGTTCCTGAAGATATATTTTAACGTGATTCAGCTGTCAAGAGGGAGCATCAGATTGCTGAGTGAGAGAAAATTCTGGTCGCTGGCTCCAAAGAGTCTGAGACTTGGGAGATTTTCTTGGCCAGACTTTTACTTCTGCTCAGTTATACCTATTTATTCCTGCAAAACTACAGGAAGCAACTGAAAGGAGAATTTGTCCCTAAACTAATAATTTTTGCTTTACATCGACATTTGGTGTGCAAAACATGATGAGTTTTCAGTTGGTGAGTTCCCCTGTGAAGCCAATGGTGAAACAGGCTTTGGAGGGATGCAGAACTGCCTTTGACAAGAGCCAACTCTCAGTCTGTGCAGTTTGTTGCATATTTTGCTCCCTTGGATGCTTATGCAGCCTTGTGATGTGGTTTATGTCATTTATTGGCAGCATCTATGGAGAGCGTGCTTTGCGTATTTGATGGTTGCCTCGCCTGTGCCATTTTGTAATTTCTCTGGATGCATTTCAAGTGAAATACATAATGTGTGAACACCAGCTGTAAGTGGACACCTTAGCAGGTCCTTGCTTGGATAAGGATGCTGCTTTCATAGTGAATGTCCTGATGGTCCCTCTTCATCACACACTGGAGAGTTTGGCCGAAGCCCTGCTGGGAGACGGGCTGTGGGAATGCACCTACCTCTCGCAGTCTGCCCAGAGGCTGCCGGTTTCCAGGACCAGAGGGGAACTGGAGTGAAGCAACCAAACCTGCCCCAAACGAGTACAGCACAAGCAGTGGGTTGATAGTGCCAACTGGTTTGGTCCGAGAATGCTCTCTGGCTGTACTACTTGCTGACATGGCCATAGCTTTTGAGCAAGTTACCTTGCCTCAGGTGAGATGGTGAGGGCTGATGCTCTGCTTACTGGGTATCTGAGCTGGTCTCCAAGCTACATGCCTACCTCGGGAGCTTTATTTTTCCTTTGAATCAGCCTCTGAGGTAGGACATGGGTGGCAGCCAAGCAGGCAGGTGCTTAGGGCAACAGGTTCAAGTAGCAAAATTGCCCACCCTGATGATTAGCTCTGTGAGGGCAGCACTGGTGAGGCTGGGAGACAGGGGAAGGGAGAGGGTGAAAAAGGGGAAGAGAGAGGGTCCCCCACACACAGGTGGGATGGCTGATGCCTTGGTCTCTCTCCACCTGCTTTTGGCCACTCATGCACCCCTGAGGAGGGAAAAAAAATTGCAAATGTGCGAGATCCTCTAGATAGCCCGCAATGGTCTGAAGATGTTTTCCAATGGATCCAGCAAACTTGGTACCCCCACTGCTTCCCCCCCCAAGTGATTCCCCAGTCCCTGGCACCTGCCTCTTCCCTTTCCCCTTCTCCTCTCTCTCCCTTTTCCTCCCTCCCTGTTACCCCCTGGGGAGGCCTCTTGCTTTGGGGAAAGGCCAAAGTTTTGGTCCCAGTGTGCTGGCAGGTGGCAACCTGGGCTGCAGGGGCAGAGCTCTGGCCCCTGCAGGAGGGATGAGCTGTTCCTGCTTCAGTGTAAGGCAGGATGGAGAGGCTGCAGGGCAAGGATATAGTCTGTCTCTTGGTGCCCTTTAGTTCTTTAATATCATTTGGGGCTCTCAAAGCTGCTTTAAAGGAGGATATTACAGCATGAGAACAACTCACGAAACCGGGGCTGGGGAGTCAGCCTCGAGCTCCTTCTGGCTGCTCAGTGTCCTCCACAGTGTATTTCACGAAAGGTTTATCCCCCACCCCCGTGCCTTCATTTATTAAAATGTCCCAGATATATGCTGTTGCAGTAAGGAGCTGCCCTGGGGGAGCTGTGTCTGCATCCTCCTTCCTCGAAGCTTTGGTGGGAGGAAGGCTTAACCCCTTGCTCTCAGAGTCACCTATTGCAGTAGGAGGGACAGCACGAGGCCAGGTGCCTGGGGATGGTGGGTTTCAGCCATTCAGGCAGGGAAGGGCCTGTCAGGCTGTGATCCCTTCAAAAGGGGAAGAGGAAGGAAAAACTCCAGGCTTGGAAGCAGAAGAGCGAAACCTCAGGCGAATAAAGCTGCAAGACAAAGTAAGGCTGGGAGAGCAGTGCTGGGGACAGTTCTTTGCTGTTCCCTCAGGGAGTCATGATTTTGAGCCAGATCCCAAAGGTAGCTTGTGCCCACAGCAAGAAAGTCAAGTCCAAGCTTCTCACCACAGATGCATTCCCAGGAGGTTTCTGCCTTAAATAAACATGATGCCAGGAGTGGGCTGCAGAGAGACGTGCCACAGGCAGCAGCTTGCCTCCTTGGGGTGCTGCAGCATGTCTCTCTGCAGAAAGACAGAGGCTGAGGGGCTGAAGTGCAGTCCTGTTTCTGCCCCTGCCTCCTTTGGGCTGAGGAGGGCAACAGTTTGGGAATTCAGAGGTCACAACTGTCCCTGTGGAGGAAAGCTGGGACAGGAAGACCTGTGTGGAGAACAGGACTTGGACATATTGCAGTATTCTATAAAAGAGAAGGTAGAAGCCCGGACTCAGCACCACAGGCTTTTGCTTGTGTCCAGACACTGAGGTGTCTTCACCACCAACAACCAGTCAGGAAGACCTAAGAAGGAAGGCTACTAGAGGAAGCACTCTGGAAACGTTAAGTGAGATCTGGGTAGGCTTTATTACACCTGTGAAACAAACCCAACAATAAAGCTATGGGCAGGCTGTCTGCTTTGCCTGCTGTTTTTCCTTGCAGCATTATTTAAGAAAATCTGGACAGGCCTTCCTCCCTAACCTTGTCTCTTGAGTCCCAGCAGCTAATCCCTGGCCTCAGGCTTTGGAAGGCAGAACCTTTCCTGCTGAGCAATTACACTCCTACCTTTGCAGCTCTGGTGACAGGTGTAAAGGGAAGATTCAGGCTTAAATCATGACAATGATGCGCCACAGCAGCGGCTCCAAGAGTAACCAAAACAACTGATCTTTTCTTAAAACTTTGCCCAATAAAAACAGCTTTAGGGAACTCTTAGAAAGCAACCACCATCAATGAACCCTTTCCATGTATTCAGATAAGAAAGTCCTTATTTGGAATGCAAAAAGTTGACGCTAGAAAGCTAGTAAATGCCAGCTTCATAATTATCTCAGCAATCTTTATCTGGCTCCAATGTGCGTAATACTGATTTAATGAAAAATTCACACGTTATTTTCTTCATATGATCCTGACTCATTTTGTGCCCAGGAATCTGCATCCTGACATTTTGCAGACTTTGAATGATTGATTAAAGCATTTAAATAACATACTTCAAATGTAAGGGAGGTGGTTGCTGTTAAATGAAATTATTGTTGTTTAAGTGTAATTATTTTTACATTATGACTAATTATAAATGGATATTATTAATGGAAGAGCAAAATTTGTTTATCGGGTTTGAATTCTGCAATCAGGAATAAACACACCAGGTAATGAGTTTGGCAATAAAACGGCAGCCTGAGGCACAGACCAGATTTAGCGCAGCTCTTTCTCCATGTATCACACTTCCTTCCTCCCACGAGCTCAACCCACTCAAAACCTGTATTATCTTTTCCTTTGAAAGGATGTGCCTGTTTCTGCTCCGTTTTCTAAAGCATATGCCTTTATTTCCTAAATATGTTCCTCAGCAGGAACTCTCCAAAGGGGTTTACGGGCCCGTTTGATCACTCTTACTGGGATGGGTGGGAAAAGGTTGGAGTCTGATTTAGAGTGAGGGGGAGGAAGCCATCAGTGAGCAACCTGCGAACAGGAGAGCAGAGAGGAGCAGGACAGCAAGTGGGAGCCTCTGGGTGAGCTGGTGATATGGAAGAGGGGCGTTGTCCCTGGGCACACATGCCCCTGGAAGAACAGCTGCTACTCTTCCCCGTTTCTCTGTTAAAGGGTTTTATTCAGAAAGGAAAGGAATGGAAGAGAAGGATTATTCTTCTTCACACTTATTTAAGCTCCCTGAACCTTTAGTGAACTTTAGCTTCCCAATATTCAGCTTTCAAAACGCACCTGATTTAGCCAACAAACAGAACATTGTTCATAGGCAAAAAAACCAAAACAAACCAAAACAAAAAAAACCAAACCCCAAACCAACAGAAGGAATGAGCAGCAAAGATTTTTTTTTTTTTTTCTGCAAACCCTCACCATGTAATTTGGGCATCTCTGCTTCAAATTGCATGCACATTTTCAAAATTAGGGTTCCAAATCTGACTTGCATTGGAACTTCAGCAGAGCAGTCATGAGATCTGCCTCTCTCAGATGAAGGATGGCTTTTGCACTTGGAGACTAAACCACTTCTGTCTGGCTGTGCGTGGGGTTTTTTTAAGCCATATCACACTGTTGGCTCATTTCTGTGATATTCACAAACACCACCAGATTTCCTTCAAAACTCCTCCAGTGAAAACATCCCCTGAGAAATAAGTATCAATGACCTACTTCCCGTGCAGGGCTTATCTTTCAGATCTCCAGAGCCCCAGCATCTCCCATTGCATTTGCATTACCTCTTTATTCTATCCTGGGTTTGCAACAACGTTACATTTCATGGCAAATGGTAAATTTAATTTGCGAGAAGTTTCCTGTGCTTGGCCCATGAACACATCTTGCAGCTGGGAACTGGGCACTGTATCCCTTTACAGGAGCAGGAATTTCAAGGCAGCGGTTGGAACTCAGACATTCCTCGATCTGCTCAGGAGCTCCAGAAAGGCAGGACCTAAACCCACCGGTGGATGGACACCCAAATGCTTCCAAAACTCAGCCCACCAAAGATTTAGTGCATGCACCAGTCAATGTGTTTGTAACATTTGTATATGGATTCCTCAAAAAATATTTAATTGTTAGGTGAGAGAAGATATTTTGGAGCTTCTCAGTGATCTGGGAGCCAGCTGCTTAATTCAATACTAATACCAAAGGAAGGTCAAATTCTGTAAGCTTATAAATCTATGCCTAATTAGACCCCTCCCTTTTTACACTCCTCATAGACTCCTAAGCCATATTGTCACAAATTCTTGGTGATGTTATCATACATGGGGAGCACTAATTGCTGCCATCCCTGAGCACCTCTCCAGGTGAAGAAGACCGCTGTCACAGAGATTTTAGCCCAGGGCTACATTCTGGTGCTGCTCAGCATCACCTGCTGGTTCTATTTTTAATTAGCTTCTGATACATGTGACCTGCCTATACCTAAGGCAACCTGAAGCTATTTGTCAAGACTGCACAGGATGCCTCTTCCCTCACTGACACAGTCACGGTGATCCATTGGGTCAAAATCAGCAACAAGTTCATCCAGCCTTGTGTGCCCACACTGCCTATAGCTCAGGGGCGCTTGTTTACTTATTTTTTTCTTCAGCATTTGTCCATTATTTTACTCTGGACCAAGCATAAGACTTTCCCGATGGTCACCTCCAGCATGCCCTTTTATCTAAGCCATGCAGGGGTGTTTGTTCTGTTGAGGGAGACTAGGGAATGCTGCAGACTGTCCAGCCTTTATTCATCAAAACTCAGCTTGTAACTAACCACGGGTAGCCTCTGCTAACTCGGTAACCAGCACGATGGCCGCTCTGTGGGTGTTCAGGAAACACACCAGCCCCTGGGAGCACCACTGGGAATGGAGATTGTGCGCATAGTAATATTCATGAACCGTGTTTAACGGCGCTGCACGGCCGGCCGTTCCCCGGGGCTCCAGTCACCACCTGAACATGGCAGCTCAGTGCCCGTGAACCCATTTGGTTACTGCTCTGCAAGTGACGACGGGCAGAAGGGAGGAGGACAGACGAAGCCGCGACGGTACCAGCTGCTGCAGGGGCCCACAGCTGCGCACGGCCCCACCCGCGGCCCGCCTGAAGGCGCAGCGAGGGCGGCGTAGGGGTGCGCTCCCCGGCTCCCGTCGGAGGCCCCGGGAAGCAGGCGCCAGGCCGGAAGGCGGAGGACAGCGGCCCCTGCGCCGCGACAGGGCCGCTGGCAGCGCCGCAGCCGCGGGAGGAGAGCGCCCACGGGAGGTGCGGGCGGGGACCGCGCCGCCCCGTGCGCGGCCGAGCCCCCCGCGGCAGCAGGGAGGGCCCGCTCGCTAGTCGCCCCTCTCCGGCGGCCCGGGGGAAGGCGGCCTCCCGCCCTCCCGGCCCAGCCGCCAACGGAGAACGCGCGCCCGTGCGGCCCACGCGCGAGCGGCGTGTTTCCCTCGCGCAAGGGCGGGGGAGCGGCAGGAAGGGCGTGGCCCGGCGGAGGGGAGCGGAACTGCGTCGGCGGGCAGCTCCGGCCAATCGGCAGCGCGCTGCTGGCGGGCGTCGCGAGGCAGCTTTACCGCGGCCGCTGCCGGCTGCGCCCCCCTGAGCGCCGCCCGCCTGCTGGACGGGCCGCTCCGGTACCCGCCTTGTCGGGACGGCCCCGCCGCCGAGGTTGAAGCGAGAGGAAGGGGGGAGCAGGAAAAGCGAGAGCGGCCCACGTGATGGGCCGCCGCAGCCAATGAAGACGGCAGGAGGTTGCGCGTGGCAGGCGAAGGCCGCAGGAGCCGCGAGCGGGGCGCGTGGGCCGGGGCGTTGCTCGGCGCCCCGCGCCGCGTGGAGCCGGCGGCGGGAGGCAGGTAGGAGCCGGCCGCCGCCCCAGGGGCGCTGCCCGACGTTTCCCCCGTGCCCCCCCCCTTCTCCAGCGCCACCCGTTTTGAAGTTTTATTCGAGGAGGTGGCGTGAGGTGTGCGCGTCACGTGAACGCGGCGGCCCAATCACACGTGCGCGCTGCCTCCCGTTTGGTTGGCAGGGCCGCGTTTGAGGCGAGGGGGCCGTGGGGGAGAGCGGCGGGCGGGCTGCCCTCTCCTCGCCCGTCCCCGCGCCGCTTCGTCTGGGGTCGTGGATGGACGCGGGGAGGGGGGCGCTGCGCTGCGCAGTGGCTGGCGGTCACCTGACGCGAGGGGGAGGTTAAAGGGACTAAAGAGCCCCGCGGCTCCCCATCCGGGCTCTCCGGTCAGGAAGGGTCGGGAGAGGCCCGGCCCCGACCAGCTGCCGCCTCCCAGAGCCATCGCGCTCCCGGGGACCGTCCCTCGGCGGAGGCGTGGCCGGCGCCACCCGTGAGATGGGGCTGGGCAGCCCGCACCTCGCCCCACCCCGGCGGGACGAGCCTTTCCCGGGGACCTGCCCCGGTGCTGGAGGACGTGCCCGCTTCTGCCCGCTCTGCACCACAGGAGGGTGGCTTAGGGGGGCGGAGTGGGAATGGCGGGGGGTGGCCACGGGGCCCCTCAGCCGGGCGCGCGAGAGGCGGAGCGTGACTCGGCGAAGCTGCCCGAGGGCGGCCGCTGGCCCGCGGCGGCGCGCGTGCGCCTCGGCACGTCGCGTGCGGCGGCCGTTGGTGGCGGGCGGGGGCAGCACTCCCCCTCATCCCCCGCCGCCCTGTCCTGCCCGCGCTCCGCTACCGGGGGCTCGGCTGCCTGGCGCAGCGCGCCCGCCGTCGTTCTCGTATCTTCCAGCTTTCCCTTGGCTGAGGCCGAGGCGAGGACGCGCCAGCGTGGCGCGGGAGGCGGCTTCGTGTGGCGGGATTGCACGTTTACCGGCCGGGGAGCCGAGTCAATCAACAACGAGCGGCCCTGCGCTGGAAGGGCGATGCGGTGCCGGTGTTGGGTTCAGTGGTTGTTGGTGGCCTTTGGTGCCACGCTAGCTGATAACCGCTCTAAAAGGTGGTTAATAAATGCTGAGGTGAGCTCAGTGACTTGCAGCAGCCTGGTTAGAGGAGTGGTTTGCGATAACGTGGTTTGAGTTTCTTGCCTAGCTTCTGAAGATGTCCAGGTGTATATAGTCACACTGCCTTACTCCTAACACATAGTGTCCAAATTCGTGCATCGTCTTTAATCCCACTTAATGGAGTGGGCTAAAGCTCTGAAAGTTTGAAGACTTTGATAACCGAAGGTTGTGTAAAGAAGAGGGCAAGCTGATGAATTGGTCTTGCCACTTTAAGGTATTTTGCCCGATGCAGCAGCTGGCTCTGCGGCTGCAGCACCCTTTCAGTGCCCTCAGGCACAGTTCCTTATGAGTCTGTATTGAGAACTGGAAGGGGAAATTGATTCTGCTTGAAAAGTCTTGCTGTGGGTGAGCATTTTTGTGAGTGTTTGTGTTTATATGGGGGGGGGAAAGAAACAGGTCTTCGGTCTGGTGGAGATGGGCAGCATTTATTCATTTAAGTGTTCTACCTGGCAGCAGCTCGCTATTACCCTCACTGTTTGCTACGTGTAGGTGCAGATGCTGTTGTGCCTGCTGTAGGAGGGAAACGTGCAACTGGAGGAAACCAGTGTTAGTCCCAGTTGTGAATAAACTTGTTTGATCACCTACCAGAAGAAAATATAATTGAAATGCTTTCTTTTTTTCTGAGCTTCTGCCACTTCTTCATTTATGCTCAAATCGGATGGATCATTTCTAAAGTATGTGGTTGTGTATTTGGCCTTTAAAAAACTAATTTCCTAAGGAATGGGAAGTCCAAGACATTCTTTTTACAGTTAAGTAGATCTCTGCCTAGAAGAGTGAGAAAGTTCTCATCTAAGAAGAGGCTGTTGTCTGCTTTCTGTTTCACAGATACTGGAGGATATAACACTAAAAATTTCAGCTGTGATATGCACATAGCTGTGATACCAGCGAGGCTTATTTGATGTATTGTTCTTCCATAATTAGGGATGTGGTGTGTATTTTGGGCGGGGTTTTTTGAGATGTGTGGTGGTGGATTTTTTTTTTTTTTTTAATACTATGTGACTTTAAAAGAAAGAATTGAATGATGGTGTTGGAGTTGCTCTTCTCTTTCCACAGAAGGATGGAATGTGCTTTCACTGTTGGGTTCTGGCTGGTTTTAAAAACCTGTGATAAATCCTTTATATATCTTTTTATGGCCTGGATAAGAAGAATGTCATGAGAATCTCTTGTCATGAGAAGAAATTAACCAGAAGAAAGTTTTGTTTATTTTCCTCAAAGCAAGCCCAAGCCAGAAAGGCAGTAAGGGATGCAATCTTCTAAAAAGACAGAAAATGAACGCGGGGGACAGATAAAACCTATCTACAATGAAAATGTTGGCTTTCCTTGCTACAGTCACTATCTTCAGGAAAAGCCAAATTGGAGAATTACAAGATCATGACCTAATTACTCTTAAACAAATAGTTGTGATGCTGGATTTGTGCTGTTTCGCTAACTCTTGGAGCACAGTGCTTTCTGCTAATATGGTGTGGTCTGCCTGACCACAGGCAAGTCAGTAAGTCAGTAATGAAGATGGAGCTAAACCTGGAACCCATCATCAGCAGTCTGGTACTTCTAAGTGGTGTTACTCTCCATTTTACCATAACTTAATGGGGGAATAGAGGTTCCCTGGAGGTTCTAACTTGATTGGTGACTGTAGCAATGAGTGTTGCTATAAAACAACAGCTGGATGAGTGGGATAGTCCTGAGCTCAGGTGAGGGCTTTTTTACTTACCTGACCTCTTTTGCTGATTTTTTTTTTTTCCCCTGAATTGTTTTCCTGTGATTAGGACACGATACCTGACTGAAGATTGATGTATGTGATAAGTGTTCCTCACGATGGACATAAAGGGACTGAAATTCATCGAAGTGGTGTTATTTCTGCAGATGATGGCTTGTTTCCACTAGTGTTGTGTGGCAGAAGGCACAAAACTGCTTTATTCTTTTATTTTGTAATCTTCAGTAGTTGAAATAATGGTATATTGAAAAAATACAGTGATTATTGAATGAATGAGTAGTGGGCACATTAGTGACTTCCTAATAAAAGATGGAATTTAATATAAAATACCTTATTTTAAATGTTGAAATAATAAAAAATTGTATACAAATAAAAAAGAGGAATTATTTGTAGTGAGCACTGACTTTTCTCCTTGCCCTCTCACCAGTGGTTGATGCTTTACATAAATGGATAATTTGTTTCCATTTTTCAGTCTTCATTGTTTCAGAAGATTTCTGTCTTTCCCCCAAAAGTTTGGGTAACTCTTGGGAGATGGAGAACTGTGTATATTGCAGGATTAATGCTGTTAAACAAAGCGCTGGCTTTAGGGGGGCTGGAAGTTTGTGCTCATGTGGCAAGGTGTCAGTACTGAGAGGTGAAGTGGCTGTTTCCCTGCTCTTCCCTGCCAGGTGTTTGCCCTCTTCCTCCAACAGAAGCTGTTGCTTTTGCAGGGCTGTAGCTGACGGTTGATGAAGCACTTCCTGAGCTACCACCTATTCATCCTGCAATATGCAGGGGCTCCTCCGAGTGTTCACTGAATTTGTTTTTAGTATGAAGTAATTAAGTGAATTTGATTTTAGTATTTAAAAAAAATGCTGTGGGTTGATCGCACACAAGCTTTGTCATATTTGCTGTGAGAATGTGCATGCTGTGTGCAGCTGGAGTATGTGTTCTAGCATGTTTGCATCAGCAAGAAAACCTAAATCTGCAAAATCATATTTTTCAGTTTTTTTCCTGCAACAGTCCATTCCTTGCAATAATTTTAATCTTCCATTTTTTAAGCTAAATTCTGCCATAGTTTGCACCTTTAATCTTCTTTACACTGGATTACATTTCTTCACTATAGCTAAAGGAAGAACTTAAGCTTATCATAAATAAAATGATGTGAATTTTTTCAAAGCAGCTTTGGGCTGGGATTCTGTTGCCTAAGGACAGGGGTCTGGAGCTGCATGTTATTAGAGATATATGTGTAGAGCAATCATGCAACTCTGGGAGGCTAATGCTCTTCTGGAGAAGGAGTTGGAAGCCAGTGGGACCAGTTACGGTATAGAAATGGGACTAGATACTGATGTGTGGGCAGCTTAATCCTACCCAGAGTTTCAGAATTCACAGGCTTTCTTGCGGGATGCTACTGTGTTAATCATTTCTCCAAAGTGGCAAAACATTGGCTAAGGAAAATATTATTTTAGATTTTAACCCTTCTAGTGTGTGCATTGCACAACACTTCTGACTAACATCGCTAGATTTTCAGGTCTTTGGTTTTTTTTAAAAATTTTTTTTTTTTTTTTCTTTTTAATGCCCAAAACTTGGGACTTTGTACGAATGTCAGGGCTGCCTTGTTGGAGTTAGTTATAAACTAGGTTGTCTGCCACTGTGGGTATATTATATTGGCATGGTTGGGTTTGATAGCTGGTGCTTGTTTTTAGCTAGTGAATCTTAGAGCTGAAAGCCTCCTTTACGGTCTCCAGTAATGCTCCAGTAGTAGTGCCAGTATGCTGTAGGACAGAAGTGCCCAGTCCTGTATCTACTTGTGTAGTAGGGGATTGCTAACAAAAAAAAAATCTAATTGGCACCTACCTGTTTTATCTTTTCCATGGGTTGGCAACTGTTAGTTCTGCTTAGCTACGCCTGCAGCATATGTTGCTTTCCCACACACTGATCTTTAGTAAAGATGGCCTTGTGAATGTCCAGCTCCTAATCTCTTCGTTTTTACTGATTTTTTTTTTTTTTTTTTTTTTTTTTTTTTTTTGGAGACAAGTTAGAAGTAAAAGTGGCTGAAGAACAATTTTTTGCTACAGCTCCAACTAGCAATCTCTGGACTGCTGGGTAGTGAAAGTTACAGCCTCTGTGTTACAGTGTGTAGGCTTGAACTGATCCTTTATGCTTGTAGGCTTTACTGAAAGAAGGAATGTCGCTTACTGGGTAGTGAAATACAGTTTGCAAATACTACAGTTCGTATTTTGAGAGTGCTGTGAAACAGGGAATATATCTGAAAGAAGCATTTTGGGGAAGTGGGTCCTTCTTGGTGGTGAGCTTCAGCATTTCAAATAAGACCACCACAACACTGGTGTGTGTATAACGTAACTCCCTCTGATCATTGAAAGGTAGTGTTCAGTTGCTGCAAACCAGTTCTCTGTTGTCAGCTGGTGTTTAGTGCAAACAAGGCCTTAAAACTGGTGCTTGTGCTGATCTGAATAGGCTGTAGTCATTTCTTCTCTTTCATGTCAGCTGTAAGATGCTCAGAACCAGGTTACTTCAGCTGGTGGGAATCTGTGATACTGCTCTGACTTCTACTGGGAAATCTGTTCTCTTGATAAACCAGAGGTTCCACTTTTGCTGTGGGAAAGGATTTCTACCTGTGTTAGGTAAAGTAGTAGGAAAATCCCTGTCAATGTCAATAGTCTCTGGTGTTGCTTCTCTTACCTTCACTGGAACAGGGGGCTCATGGGCTGTGAACACAGTACTCTCTGCTGTTCAGTTCTGTGCAGCTGCTTTCAGTTGTACAAATGGCCCTTTTGCTGAAGAAAAAAAAAGACTTATTTCTGTATTGTCATGGTTCAGAAACATATTGTTTAATGCAAAATGTAGCATCAGTGTGTCCTGTGGCCCTAAATCTTGATCATGACTGCTGTACCTATTATGAGATTGCTGTAGGTATAAAATGACTATTCCTGGCCAGTCTTGTATAACATGTTTCCCTGGTAAAGTGTTTGGTGTTTTGTTTGTTTGTTTGTTTTAAATTGGTGTAATTATTTCTGCTTGAATTTGTTGAGGGGGAAAAACACTGTTCTGGATCCAAAAGTCTGAGGCTGCCGCAGCTCAATGGCCCAGGTATAACCAGTAGCAAGGCCGAAAATGTCTTTCTGGTAGGCATAAGCACATAGAGCACACATATACGTGACATATACATGTGTATGTGTATGGCCACACAGATACCCACAGGAACATGGCATAGACAGCCTTATCCTGCTCCTCTCCCTATCTGAGCAGGATGGTGGTCTGTTACTGACTCTGTGTGTCTGTGTATATATTTTTGTATATACACATACATATGTATGTACAAGATAGATACCCTCCAGCAGTTGGGCTTAGACATTCAGTCTGCCCAGCAGCTGGTTCCTGCATCCCAGTCTTCACAGTTGCTGGCTTATGGACACTGAATCCCCTGAGGCCCCAGCTCTGCCCCAGCTGCTGGTACATGCTGTCTTTTTTGGCTGGCTGGGACTGCCCAGGCTCCCTGATGTCCAACACCCCTCTGCCCCATGTGACCTTGCCTTTTAGTGAGACATGGATGTCTATACACACACAGAGATGGTGGTCTCCCTGGTAGCTAGGTCCTTTGTCAAGGTGCATCCACACCTCTTCCCCCTCCCCCCCCCCCCCCCCCCCCCCCCCCCACTCCACCTCCCCTCTCTACACCCTCCTCTCCTC
>JANHGN010027526.1:0-21656 GCA_024605025.1 Megaceryle maxima | reverse complement strand
TGGGATAACTGACTGACATTTAAAATATAAGGTGGGTGACTAGATTTAAAATAAAACCCCTCAGGCTTGATGGGGCTCTGAGCAACCTGCCCTAAGTAGAGATGTCCCTGCTTGTGTAGGGAGGTTGGACCAGATGAACTCTGGAGGTCCCTTCCAGCCTAAACCATTCTAAGTAGTTGAGAAGTCTCCTTCACCTTTCAAAGCCTTGAATGCTGGTTTTGAGTCTGTGAATCAAATGCTTTTGGAAAGAGGTTTTAATAGTGAGACAGAGTATTTTAACTAGCCAGATCATGGTTGCTGACATACAGGGATCAGGGATTGCAGTAAATTATTATTCTAATTACTCCAAGAACTGGAAGAACAAAATTCAGTTCTCTTTCTGTTCTTCAGGTCTAATGGGATTAAGTAGATACGTGAATTTGCTTTTGCTATGAAACTCAGATCTGAATATTTCTATGGAGCAGGTGAATTCAGGAGATCCTTCTGTCCAGCTGGCTTTCAGATTGGATTCTTACTTCAAGTGAAATTAACTTTTATGGAAATAATTAGGAAAAATAAAATAAAAGTATTTTAAAATCATGGCAGACTTGTATTTTTGAATTAATGATATTACATAGGAAAAAGCACTAAACTTAGATCTCCTGTCAAGTAGCTTCAAAAAGTGGTGTCTCATCCCACTCAGTGGACAACGGGGGAGGTGAATCTTTGTGATCCCCTGACAGAGGCTGTCCCTGCACGACAATGAATCCGAGGGACAATAACAGAACAATTGATCAGATGTCCCTAATGAAACGATCAACAGACGGTCTGGATAAAGGGATTATTTTCGTAGGCGATTATTTTATTTGCGACTAAATTTTGAGGAAAAGGAGGAAAAAGTCATTAGAAAAGAGGGAAGGATAGGGGAGTGAGAGAGTGAGGAAGAGAGAGAGAGAAAGATAAAGAGAAAAGATTCTCACCACCTGTGGATACAGTGACATCTCACTGGAGCAGTCCAAGTCTTTAGTTCTTCGGTGGTGGGTGCACACCCATCAATATTTTTCTGTCCCTTTATAGCCTTGAGATATCTGGGTGGCATTCCCCATTCCCCCAGGGAGTGGTGTTGATTTGCACGAGCCCCATGAGCTAGAAGTAGTGTGGCCCCTGCCATCCATCTCCCCATGGCACAGTCAGCAGGAGTCCCACCTCTCCAGAACCGACCTCTTCCTTTTGTTAAAGCCTTTCTGCAGGGAGCCAAAGGGAGAGCAAAGGGAGCAATCAACACTTCTCCCCTCTAGACAGATCTTTCCAGACCTTATCACCACAGAAGGTTTGAGGCACACAATAGCCAGGCTCTTACAAGTAGTACACTTAAAGACAGCATCGCAGTTTCCTGCCTGTTTTCAGTTTGATGTCTGTGTAGACAGGCTCATTCACAAGAATTAAAGAGAGACTGAATCTAATCCCCAAACTTTACATTTCAGAAAAATATCTTTACGGTTCTGTACGTTTAGGAAATAGGGTTTAATGTTTAGAACAGCTTTGTTAGGCTGATGGATTTTCATTCATGATGATGAATTGCTTAGAGAATTGTTCTGCTCCTATCCCCTTGCTTACTAATAAGAAAACGTTTTAATATGAAGATTTGGTGTAACACTTTGTAGCTATTTTTTAAACAAACTATTGTTGTCAAGTGTGTTATCAGGACAGCATAACAGCACATTCTAATATATGCATAAGGTTCATGTTTCTGTAGGTACCACAAGTCCTTTATGGGCTTTATGAATTATACAGCCTTTACAAATTATATTTTAAATACCCATTCAATCAGGTCTCTGTCGAGTGACTACCTAATTTCTTCTGTATTAGTTTTTTTCTGGATTATATATGTTACCTGTGATTTTTTTAACTCCATTTGGTTGCTGTGTGGTTTTTTCTGTCTAGCAGAAGGATCCTTCCAGTCCTTCTGATTTCACAAGTCTCTGTAGCTGACATAATTTTTAAACTTGATTTTTTTTTTGAGATCTGTTTCCAAGTTCTGCACCCATCCAACTCCCTGCCCTCTGAGTTCAGTTATCACTTAGCTACATTGTGCGTGTTTCAATCTTTCTTTGTGCATCATCTCTGAATCTCCTTCACATGTTCAGCCTTCTTTCTTACCTACTGCCCTTTGGGTCTTGCATGTTATATACAAAAAGATGAGAATGCTGACATTGACACAACAGGGACAGTTTTGTTGTGTTTGCCTTTCTGTGTGCAGCTCAGAATAGCTGTGAAGTTTGGGGGAAGAATTGATGCAGTCCAAAGTAATGTCTCATCTCCTTTGAATCTCATCTGCTGCACTTAGGTCACAACTATCTTGAAAAGAAGAGCTAAGATAGGTAACCTTTATCTTGTAGGCTTTTCCAAAGCAGTGCTGACCCCAAGAAAAGGGAGAGTTTTAAGAACTACCTGGACAATGAAAAACCTTTCTGTGCTAAGCTTTGGAGGTTCATTCTGCTTCTCCACGTGGCTTCTTCATGCTTGTCCTTTTGGTGCAGGTCATCTCCCTATTGATTTACTGTTTAAATAGAGGCCTATCAAAGCCTAATCCAGAGTCTTTTTGTCACTGCAAGTTGTGCTTAAATCAGTTCCCAGTCACACTCGTGCCATTAGTAATCCCTCATAACAAACATCCTGTGCTTTTGGCCATTTCTGTGGGGGCCATATTTAATACATATTCCATGGATTTTTCATTCTATCATCTCTGCTTCAAGCAAGGTGGTCCATTTTAACACAGCACAGAGGAAAGTAGGGAGCCCTGTGACTGGGCGGGCCATAGATGACCCATGGCATGCTACTCAAAGTGAAGCTGCGAACTGAGACACTTGCTGCTTCTTTTTGTCCCAACTGGTTGTCTCTCAATATTTGGTTTCTCTATGTCTCTGTTCTATTCCAGTTCTGTAAAGAGCTCCCCTGGTGTTCAACCAGCAGTAGAAAGTCTCACGTCAAGAATAACTCTTTCCTCCACTCTTCCACTCATCTAGTTGCACAGCTTTTCTATCACACGCTGCTCATGGGATGGAACAATGACAAAAGTCAACAGAGTTGACTCATCCCTTTTCCTCTTGGTAGTGCCTTCTTTCTCAGATTCCTGTTTCCTTATGCTGTTCAGTGACTTCCTTCAAGGGTAAGTCTATGAATATTATTTAATTATTGATAAATCTTACTGGAATGGCATATCCCACCCCTTCTCTACCCCATTTTTTTTTGCTGCTGTATTATGTATGCATCATCTTACTCAGAGAAGCATGACACCTTACTCTGAGGAGAGTGAAATATTATTCATGTATATCCTAACAAACTACAAATAGTGTTACCAATGAATAAAATTATCTAGGCTTTACTGACAATCGTGGTCACGATACTCGATTCTTGTAATCACCTATGGCATAATTCATCAATCTGCTTCTCAGTTACGTGAAGAAAATATACTACATAATGCTTGCCAATATTCCCATTGTTCCTAGTATTGGAAAAGATTAAAGAGACAAGCTGCTTGGTTTTCATACTGACCTCTATAGTTGTATTTCATTTGCATTTTGTCTAATAATTCCTTCCAGGCTAGATAATCCTGTGCACAATCTCCTGTAAAATATGTCAGTCTCGGTCTCTGACCATCTGTGTTTTTCTTCCCTAGGTCTTGTAAACTCTTACTATAAGTTAAGGCAATGAAACTTGGATATGATGCTCTATTGTTGAAGTTTGTATTGTTGTATTAGTTCACACAATGCTTAAAACTCCAGAATAAGAGAGCCCATTACCCACTCTGTTGATAGCTCTTGTCAGGGCGAGACTGGCTTTTGGGTTTCTCTCTCTCTCTTGGTTTATCTGGAGTTCTAATATCTCTTGAAGCATTTAAGACTCTTTTTAATGTTTCCTAGAATAGTGTATGTTTTCTGGGCACAGTGATGATGACAGATGTTGAGGTATGGAAGAGAATTCAGGCTTTGATAGTGCAACAGGGAAGTGAGAGAGAAACTGTGAGGAAAGTTGGTTCCTTTTGTTTACTTTTCAAGTTTCAGTGCCATATCTTGGCTGAATTTCCTGATGTATATCTGTGTGTGTATCCCTGCATGTGACTGACTTTATGATAGTCTTCTGCAGTTGCCTTCATGACATAAACACCAGGGGAAGGAAAGATTTGAGGGTGATCATTTCTACTCGTGACAGGAAAATGAGCCAACATTTTTTGAGAAGAAAACTCCAGTGAAATTTATTATGGTGTTAAGCCATTTCTTTGGGGAAGGAATGTCAGTGCAATCACTCTCAATTAAATACCAAGCAGCATATATTATGTAATTGTATGATGAAAAATAAAATAATAAAATGACTTGATCTAATTTTTCTGCTTCCACCTTCCAGGATCCAGTTATACCAAAAAGAAAGAGGTGGATCCTGTAGGAATAAATAGCTGTGAGAGCATTTTTGCAGTGTTCACCTTGTATAAAACATGAGATTGGTGGATAATAAAGTATCAGGGAAAGCTATTTTATTGCTAGAATTTTATCTAGCTTTCCTTGGTATGGTTGTATGCAATTAAATACCAAGTCAGTAGATTTATTTGGGATGGGGGTTGGACCAGATGACCTCTAGAGGTCCCTTCCAACCCAGACATTCCTATGATTCTATTATTTTAAGAAGCATGAGTGAAAAAAAGAACTTGTCCTGGGACCTAATGTTTAAATCATACATTTTAGCATCAACAGTACTGCCACTTAGTAGAATCACAGATAGAAAAACAAGAGAAGAAGGTACAAAAAAATGAAGAGCACTGGGGAGGAGAAAAATCCCATTTATTTAAATTATTAGTTCTATTTGGTATGCGATGCCACCTTGTGGAAGTTTTTTTGGATTTCATGGCTTAGATCAAATCTGTTGCAAGCCTTCCTGAGCGTTCACTCTCTTCAGTCAGCTTAGATAACCCTGTCTGCGTACGTCAGCCTTGGTCTTTAAGAGCCACTTCATCACCTGATTTTTTTCTGTAATCTGAATTTTCAGTGTAATTTCAGGATGGAGAAATCTCACTCTGGGAGGTGAAAAAGAGAACTTTCATTAGGTTGCCCAGTGGCCCTGGGAATCAGCTGTGGTGAGAGCGTGATTAGTTCAGATACCGTGGTACAATTGTACTGCACTAACGTGTTGTCAGAAAGCTCTCAAAGGAACTGTAGTCACATTTTGCACTTCGTCACGTTAACCCAATCACTGCAGCCAGGTTATTCCATGGTTGGCTTCAGTGGGACGTTAGAATTGCAGGAAGAAAGAGCAAATGTGGACATGGCTGCCTCGGTTAAGAGATCATTTCACATTGTAAAGGACTCTTCTCTCAAGGTGTTGAGATGTCTGGCAGTCAAGTTGTATCTCCATAGTAGTCTGCCTAGAGACAGCACAGATGTGTTGCTAATCCAGAAGACCTTTGTTGAAAATGTTTCATATCAAAAATCAAATGCTTTTTCCTTGCTAGAGGTTGTGGAAAGGTGAAGGTACAGCAGGTGAACAGTCTTATGGCAAAAAGCAAAGCATCTCACTCCTGAGTTTAGCAAAATACTACAGTGGCTACACAAGCAAGTGAAGAAATTCTCTCTCCCGTGTGGAAATGTATAGAGAGAGTCTCCTGAACTGAGACCCTGCTCTCCACCTTTGATACTCCTCTTGCTCTTAGTTCTTTTATGTCCATCCCATGGAGAACCAGTGGGCTCCTCACTTTCTTTATTTCCTGAACTTGAAGGTAGCCCTTCCTTCTTTCATCTAAGCAATTAGTTGCTTCAAACTTTGCCTAAATGAACATAAACATGAGCCTTCTGGAGTCACTTCCTAGCCACCTTTCTCTTGTAGATCTGACGTGCAGAATCAAACTCTACAACCCGAGCTAGGTTACAAAGTAGGCACGTTTATTACGGCACCGGGCGCAAGGGGGATCACTCCTCCAAACTTCCTCACCGTACTTCAAAGCCATCAATCATTGATCATGAGAAACACACATATTCATTGGAAAGGAGGGGTTATTACAATTAATTCCAGGAATAGGTGTGGGTATTATAATTATTTCTGGGAAATCATTACCATAAGTCTCCTCCCATTGATGCCTGTGCATTGTTGTCTGGTCATGGGCCGGGGTCTTCTGGAGGAAGGCCCACAGTCTTCCTCACAGTGTATTTTTACCTTTGGCTCAGAATGCCAGGCTGTGCTGAGCTGGCAACTGCAGCACTGGCATGATCTGGCTTATCCCTGGAGACTCCTCTCTGTTCCCGCTTAGCTCATAGTTAGTCCCTCTTATCTGTACAAACCAAGGTTACTCAAAGTAGTATATCAGGGTTAGGTTCTTCTATCCATACATAAGAAGCTACAGCTGCAAAATTAAAAGACTACAACTCAACATTTATGTCTCAGATCCAATCTCTGTCAGGGACTGTGCTGGGTTTTTCAGAAGGTAAACAGATACTGGCAAGGACTTCTTTCTTGAACTTCTTTTGCTACTGTCCTCATAATTGGAGTTGGATGCTACAGTGCAACTCTTCATGGCACGATCTCTCAGTTAATTGCATGTACTCCTTTTTGTTCTTTACTTGCCCTTCCTCTGTAAGCCTGTTGTCCTGATCTTGCTCTTATCACCACCTTGTTTATCTGCAATGATCTATTGCTTTTGGGCTGATGATTCCTGCAGTCACTGCCCTCTTTCAAAAGACTTGAGCTGTGGCCTTGGTCTGCACACAGCAATCCTTGGTAGCAACTCTAAACATCAGATTTTACCACTGCTAGAAGCAGACACTGAAAACAGGCTGCTAGCTTCAGAAAGCACAGATAGTTAGAAGAACTGAGCTGAAAAGCAAAACCACTGCACAGAATTAGTTGTGTTCTCACTCAAACTTAGGACACAGTTGAAGCAGCTAAGCCATGGATTCAGGAGGGCTTGAGGCACCCAAACTGCAGCAATTCAAGGACAGTAGATGAAAATTAAACCAGGAGCAATAGGGTGATTGATTGTATGAACTGCAGACAGTTTAAACCTATGGTGATGTCCACCAAGTCCTGCAGCAGGATGTGATCAGAAGACTTCTGTTTTGCATCCCCCCCATAGTTCTCTACAACTCCAAGTTCACCTTGACCTTGCTGACATAGCATGAAAGGCA
Source organism: Megaceryle maxima (assembly GCA_024605025.1). Classification (NCBI taxonomy): domain Eukaryota; kingdom Metazoa; phylum Chordata; class Aves; order Coraciiformes; family Cerylidae; genus Megaceryle; species Megaceryle maxima. The sequence continues at coordinate 14,508 of JANHGN010027526.1, read as the reverse complement.
ATGAGAAATCAAGATGATTAATTGGAGAAAATGGAAGAGATTAAAGTCCCGTAGCCCCTTTGTGCCACATGCATGTGTGTATGTTTTGTACCAGTCTTTTCACAGGGGTAGTAGCTGTTTACACTTTTTCCTGCTATGCACACTCGTAGCTGCATCCAGCTCTGTTACAGGAAGCAGACATTTATCCATAGCCAGTGATGCAAAGCTCCTTAGCTCACTCTGTGAAGCTACTGTGTGTTGGGTTTTTAGAAGCAGGGGTGTTTCCCAGCCTTCTTATGAAAATGCTGAAAATTACTAATTTTCAACCTAGTGAATCTCCTTAGATGCAATGCACTTTCAAAAGCTTCAAGCAAACTAAGAAGGGTGCTCTGAGGGGACAGAATGGTCACAGTGGAAGTAAAAGAAAATAACCATGCATATGATTATGAAAACATAAGCCTGACTTGTAGATAAGGTGACATGAATGCAAGGAGATACTAAAGAAAAGATACTAAAGATACTAAAACAAAAGATACTAAAGATAAAAGATAAACTAAAAGATACTAAACCAAAAAGAAGCTATTTGTACACTAAACTATCTGCCCTGCTAACAAAATCACCTCATACAGAATTGAGGATATTTGCCAGAAAAGATAGGTCTGTAACTCTTCATCGTGCCAGGTTAGTGCACGTCACAAAGCAGGACAGACCACTACTTTAATGGAGATACTGTTCTCTGACCTTGAGTATCCAGTTTGAGTAAGGGTAGTAAGTTTATGCAAGCACAGTGGGGGGGTGTGGGTGTGGTGAACCTGCTGGATGGCAAGTTGAACTTTGGTTCAGCTTTTTCTCCCTGCTGACAGGTGAGCATCAGGAACTTTGGGATACCACTGTAATGATTAAGTGGTGTTCTTTTCCATGCAGTGGTCCAAGTAAATTGGAGCAAAATAATGTGAGTTAGGGGTGTATGCATGTACTCTGATCCTCTTCCCAGTGAAGGTGATATGAATTTCACCTCTGGCTGTGGCAAAGGCTAGACTTGGCAGGAAACTGTAATGGTCTTGTTTTGCATCTTACAGATATAATGAAAGTGCAAGTAACTCCTACTTCTGATTTCACTGCACAGTGATCATAGATCAGGTGGGAAGTTGTGTCCCCCTGTAGTGCAACGCTTCACCATTGTGCTGAAGATCTGCCCCATAACTTAGGGTGGGAAACATTATTTCCTTAACCAGACATGCTATTGTTAAAAGTGAGAAGCAAAGTGAAGTTAATATTGTGGTTTTTTAGTAGCTCTGCATTTCCTTCAGGTTCTTGTGCTGACAGAGAGTAGCAGAAGTTGAGCCTCCTGTAGATAGTAAACCTAGAAATCTGATTTTTGTGACATTGAACACTGGCAAACAACAGTAAAGCTGTGAGGACTCATACCCAAACCCAACCTGGCCAGTGGCACTGGCCATTTTATGACAAGTATTTATTGAAATTATACTATTGACTGTACTTATCTCCAGGACTTTCTTGCTCGCTCTAGGATGGAAATACGTGGCTGGATATTCTGAAGTAAGTAAGAAGTAAGTGCAATGGAGCATCCTGCAAAAAAATAATGGTTTTTTATCTTCCTACGGCAAAATTGGACTGGGTTGTGCTGTTGGGAAATCAATGGGTAACCCTGGTTTCATGTGCTGAGTCTTAAAAAAAAAAGTTCTTCCACCCAGTGGCTTTTGAATAGGTTTATAAGGACAAGTGACATGACCAAGTCTAGGTAAGAACATTTAGTTTCACTTTGTTTCAGTATTAAACCAGTGAGAGCATTACTGTAGAGGTTACCTGAGAATTTGCTTGAGAAATTCTTTATTTTCAGGGAGGAAGATGCCAATGTCATTTATTTTAATGGTGAAATCTTTCTTTTGTTTCTCTCTTTGCAGTTATGTGGCTGTGGACTGCTGGGTGTGGGCATCTGGCTGTCAGTGTCGCAAGGAAACTTCGCCACATTTTCTCCTAGCTTTCCATCGCTTTCAGCTGCCAATCTGGTCATTGCCATTGGTACAGTCATCATGGTGACTGGCTTCCTGGGCTGCCTAGGTGCTATCAAGGAAAACAAGTGCCTCCTGTTGAGTGTAAGACATCAATACTTCTTCCCATTAATACCAGTGACTTGGTTTTTTATTCTTTTCTTTAAATGACCAGTGCAAAATAGTCTTGTGGATCACTGTAACATTGCCCTTGACCTTCAGACTTCTGTATGTTTTCAGTATGACATCCCACAGCTTTGCTCACAGCAATATATCATCGGTGTATTAGTAAATGTATCCTTGTTACTGTGTGCCTTAATGTGTTAGATAGCAAAGCAAATTACTCTCGGTTTCCTCTGAATGGTTAAACATGAACTGTAGGGTCAACCTGGATAGAGCACTTTTGGAAATGTTTGTTAGAAGGATTGACTGAAAAATCTTAAGCGCAGCTGCTTTTGGATGCCACTCAAACCCCCTGATGGGTATTTTCTACTTTGCACTTATCTCAGACCTTTGTCAGAGGTTGGTGGAAACCATCTGATCTAAAGTTAAGGTTTCTGCCAGGTCTTACCAAAAAAAAATAAAATAAAATATCAACCTGATCCTTAGCAGTCTTTGTCTAGCACTGAAGCACTGTTGGGAACCCCTCTCAGAAAACCCAAAGAGGACCATTCCTCTTGCATAAACTCAGGAGGCTTCATCATGCTTCTCCCAACCCCAAGGAGAGGGGTATTGTGGCAGAAGGTGAGAGGAGGGCTTTCAAAGCAGACAGCTTCCAGTTCAGTTACAGCTTATGAACCATAGGAGATGTGACATTAAGGAGCATGTCAGTTGTCCTCATGTAAAAGTCTCCCTTCTAAGGTGTTGGAGAACAGCTGGGCAGCACTCCTAAGACCACCTCAGAGAATTAAACTGGAGGACAAAGGTGCACCTCTTTTTTGCTATCTGCTGCTTGGGTTTGTACATTCTACAGGCGCTGTTGTACAGCTAAGAAAGCAAACAGAATAGTAATGAGGTCTATGTTGTTTATCCACACAAACAGCAACACCAGCTGAGTTTTTGTTTTGGTTTTTTGGGGTTATTTTTAAGGGTTTATATTCTTAGAAGGTTCTGCAAAAGTCTTTTTATATTATCATAACTATCATGAGTTTCTGACTGGAGAGCTTGCTCCCTCAGTGTCTGTGTGTGGGATGCCATGCCTTATGTGGCAGTCAACTAGCACATAAAGGCAACTGGTATGCAACTAGTAGGCAACTACTAGAAACTACTAGAGCTCATTCTTGGTATGCCTCTGCAGAGAGGGATTTCAGCTGCAGAGAGCTGGGAGTAGAAGTGCTGAGTAATATAATGACTGTAAAGTAACAAGGACAAGAGGAAATGACCTCAAGTTGCACCAGAGGTGGTTTAGGTTGGATATTAGAAAAAAATTTCTTCACTAAAAGGGTTGTTAAGCAGTGGAACAGGCTGCCCAAGGATGTGGTGGAGTCACCATCCCTGGAGGATTTAAAAAGATGTGTAGATGTGGTGGGCCTGGCAGTGTTGGGTTGGTTGGATGATCTGTTGGTTGGACTTGATGACCTTGAAGGTCTTTTCCAACCGAAACAATTCTGTGATTCTATTCCAACAGGCAGTCAGCTGTGGTTAAAGCTCACCTGCTAGGGAATCACTCCTGAGGCACATCACATTGATCTTTGTGGTAATGAGTTTATCATCTGTTCTGTAGTCTGTATGAAGGAAGGGGACTACTGGGGCAGTAGTTGTGACAGCTGTGAAGAAGGAAAGGTAAAAGCATTGCTGAAACCTGCAAACTGGTAGTAGGGCAAAACCTAAGGTTTAGAGAACGCTTAGACAGTGATGGTGAGACCCACAGGAGCTTTAGTGGCAATACAGTATCAATGCCTGATTAGTTTGAAATCCAGCTTGCATGTTTCTGGCAGTAAAGGTTTAGAGGGCAAAGCCTTCAGAGCTTCTAACAGCCTCAGGTATGTTCTGTAATTGGCAAATGTATATACAGTGTCTGTTTTTTCTTTTTTCTAGTTTTTCATCATTCTGCTGATAATTCTTCTGGCAGAGCTGATATTACTCATTTTGTTCTTTGTTTATATGGACAAGGTAAGCAAATATGACATATAGATTAATTATCTGTAGCAGCATGTAAACCAGGTTCAGTTTGCTTTTGTTTGATGCAGGTATGTGGGTTCTCCTTGTCCTTTGCTTTGGTGAAGGTTTAACCTTGAGATCTTGGCTGCTTTCTGTAAGCTTCTTCTGCAGAGGAAGTGATGAGGAGGGCAAACAGGAGAGAAGAACCCACTGAGCTTTCCAGTTACCTCCCTGAAATAAAACTGTGATCCAGGGCCTCCTTTTAGTCTTCTTCTAAAAGCTAAGGTAGCCTTCAACATAGCTGTTTGATGTCTACAAGAAGCTGATCATCTGGTGGACCTGGGTTGTGGGATGTCCTGGTTAGCTTCTTAGGGCCAACCCTTGAACAGGACTGGAGGAGAGAGATCTCAGCTATTCACAGGTTATTCCAGATGCCACCAGCTCTCTCACCTTGACTGAGCAGTCCCAGCAAGTTTGACAAGGCTGTGGAGTGGATCAAGAGGCAGCTTCTCATAAAACCCATCTTTAGGAATCTGCTATCTAGGAGAGACTAATAGAAGCAGGCACAGCTGGCTGGCAGGTCAGATAGGTAAGACTGGAAAAATCCTGGGGGAACTGGAGAATGCTGCTGAACACAGGACAGAGCCTTACAGTATGAGCATGTCCTGACTGATCTGTGAAACTGAATTCCTACCAGACCTGTATGCCAGGACCCATATATTAATTGTTTCTCTGCTGCCAGCTCACTGTTGTCAGAGCCAAGGTACTTTCCTACCTGCACCCAGGACTCCAGGCTTGGACTGAGATTTATACAAGAAATGGGACATCTCAGATTTCTTCCTGTGAAGCATTTCAGTTTTCTCCCCTAAAGAAAGAAAAGTGCATTTGAAAATCATAAAGCCTGCAAGCCTGTCCCCACAAGCAAAACAGTTTATTTTCTACTGTCCACTTCTTATAGCCTGCCTGGTAACCCTGTAACGTTGGGAGGCCGTGATTCTGGTTTTATGGTGTTAGCAAATTAAAGCAGGTTACAGTCAGGAGAGGCTGTTGCAGGGGAATTGCCAACAATTAGCTCTGACAAAGTTAAAGTGAGTTTAGCAGATTCTGCTGGTCACTCTTCAGCTAGTTTGGATCACATGATGACTCTGATAGACTTCTAGTAGTGGGGAAGCTGCTTGGTCTCCTGCCTCATGAAAATGAATGCAAAATTGCACTCTGAGGGAGAGACGAGACCTTGGCAAGTGCTGAAAGGTCCTACTGACTTGTGAGAGTTGAAGCTTTACTACCCCTGTTAACTTTGTGGTGAGAAAAGGTGAGAGATACATTCTCTATCAAGTCTGTACCATTTGGTCCTTTCCTCTAAACAGCCGTGCGTTGACTTTCTATATTTCTTACACGATGCAGGTCAGTGAGAGCGCAAAGAAGGATTTGAAGGAAGGTATGAAGCTATACAATTCAGAAAATAATGTTGGACTGAAAAATGCATGGAATATTATTCAAGCAGAGGTAACATATTTTCTCAATAGAAACAAACAAACAAACAAACAAACAATTTGAAAACAATTTGGCCGTTAAGGCTGCTGCAGTCTCTTAATAGTGGCATCCATGCCGAGTCTAAAAGATGGCTTCTGCAAGCTTTGGTTTCTGCTTTTGCACTCTTGAACATCTGGGAAGTACTGTGAAACCTGGAACCAAAGTGTACTCTGTAAGGTGAAGGATGCTTAGCGCTCGCTCAGATTCTCTGTGCTTATCACAGGCACAGAGATGATCTGAAACAGAGGAGAAGCAGCAAAAAAAATGCATAGGTAGAACGGCAGGTTTTGCAGCTAAACCTTTGCTGTTGAGCTCACGTCTCTGTGAGAAGAAGACTAACATGGCTTGGGACCATATATTTTCTTTGTCTTTTTTTTTGGTTGGTTGGTTGATGTTGTTATTTGTTTTTAGTGATCCCTGAGCACAAAGCACTTTAAAATACAAAAGCGTTGTTGGTAGCCCTTTTGAAAATATACAGTGGTTTAGTGGAAGTAAAAGTTAGGGGTGGTGCATGACTGACAAATTGTGCTAGTTAATTTATTAATCCTTTCTTTTTGCCATAGATGAAATGCTGTGGTGTGAATGACTTTACGGACTGGTACCCAGTGCTGGGAGAAAACACCGTCCCAGACCGATGTTGTACGGAAAACTCCCAAGACTGTGGACGAAACTCCACTGAGTTAGTGTGGAAAACGGTAAGGTCACTTTGCCCAAGTCAAGGCTTAGAGAGGGGTGGGAAGGAAGAAAATAAAGGGAATTCACATGCAAAAAAAATGTGAGATTTCAGGTTTTGTCTTTCATCATTTCAGGGATGTTATGAGAGAGTTATGATTTGGTTCGATGAGAATAAACATGTCCTTGGTTCGATTGGGATGTGCATCCTCATAATGCAGGTAAACTGGTATGATGCTTGTCAATATGGCTTCGATTTGCTGTCAACGTTCTTGATTCTGATGTGTGAAAAGTGGTGCTCGACCATTTTGAGTTTGGTCATAATGACCAAAATGTCGGGTTCGGTTTATGAGTTCATTTAAGGCCACCTATTCAGAAAGGAAGCAGGTCAGTAGTCAGTCCCACAAGGCAGACATGCTGCAGTGGGGTTTTGCTTACCTGTGTTTTAACTTCAGAGCACCACTTTGGAGGTCCCATGTTTAGCCATTTGTCCCTTAGGGAACCATTTTTAAGCAAGTTCTAGAAATTTCCAAAATGAGTCAAGTCATGACCCCTGAACAGAATAGGTTAATGTGTTTTAAAAAAGAAATGCAGAAATATCATCATAATCTGTTACGGTTTTGGGGTTCCTGTATCACTCTTATACTTAGAATCTGATAGTCTCTACCTGAATCTGATCTTTTCAGTCACAATTATCTGGCTAAGCACGTGCAAGTTGTTGGGGAAAAAGAAAGACTGACTCATTTCTATTGATTCTGAAATTTTTTTTTGCATGTATGACAAATAACCCTGAGAGCTTTCTGCCTCCACCTGTGCTCTGACAGGTACATCTCTGGACATCACCTGAATAATATACTTTGAAGTTTATTGATCAGCATTGAAGGTTGAGAAATACCACTAGTGTAGAATGACTTTTAAAACTACAGATGGATCATGAACGTAGGTCAGCAGTGCAGTTTTGGCAGCCTTGCTGTACTGAAGCCTTTATTGTTTGTTTTCCTTCAGATTCTTGGCATGGCCTTCTCCATGACACTCTTCCAACAGATTCACAGGACTGGCAAAAAGTATGATGCCTAAAGCCTCTGAAACATTATCACATCAACCCTTCTGTCTCATCATAAAAATGGAACGAAAGGAATGACCTCAAAGAGTATCAAGCCTAGCCCTGCTGAGGGAATCCGTCCCATTGACCGATCTACTTTGTTGTTACTTGTCCAGTTATCACAACTTGTTATTTGACTCATTTTTACGTCTGTTTCACATTTGCCATTTCTTTGCCAAAGAGGGGGGAAAACCCCCCCAAACAAATGGATTTTTTTACACGAAATCATTTATCTGCTCTAAGAATGTTTCTTAAGAAAATGTTTTGCTCTACTAATCCATGCTATTATGTGCAAAAATTATGTGTGTTCAACTTCAAGGGAGAATTCTTCAAAGTCTTCCATTAAGTTTTCAACTGTCATGTCCAACTTACTGGAAGACTCAAAAAAGCCACTCTAACTGAGAGTCCTGGGAATTGGAGCTGCTTTGCGTTGCAGCTTCTTGTACCTTACGGTGCATACTTTTTTATTATGATGATGATGATGATTATTATGATCAATATAGCTTAGAATTTAGTAGCCTGACTTATAACTTCTTACTGGTTTTGGTTTTACACATTTATTGTACATTAATTTGGGAACCACTGTATGATCTCCAGAGGACACATTTTTCAAAGTTAACGGTGTGGGCAAATAAAGACATAATTTTTCCCAAGTCCATGGGAAGGCATCAGGGTCTTGATGCCCTTATTATAACAAAAGTGGTTCCTCTCAAATCAAAGGCTCTTTCCTCAGGTGGAATGCAATGCCTTCTCATTGGACCAGATGGTGAGCTTCCTACTCTGGTGAGGCAAAGTTCCAACGCCTTTACTTGCTCAAAGCAGTGTCTGGCTGCTTTGATGTTATGCTACTTTGAAAGCTAGAAGTACTGAGTAAGCAAGTGACTGCTCCCTGACACAAAGGAGAGAGATTGCAGTCTGACCTACTGGCCAGTTGGCAGCAGACTTTGCAGATTGTGTTGCCTGTTTCAAAACGTTTCTCCAAGGCATGGTGTGCTGCTGGATAGGAGGGAAGGGGATGGCAATTTGATGGCAACATTGTCATGCCATGCCCTTCATTGAAGGGGTTTCCTCAGGCAGATGACAACCATCTTCCTGAGCTGGAAAAGGTGGTTTCATTAATGGTGAACAGATTATGCAGGAAAGGGACGACTTCAAAAACGGCACTCAGAGATGGTAGGTATTGTCCACACCTTCAGCACAGAATTGGTTCTGCATGATGGATTGCCAAGTCCATCCAATGCAGTGCATAGTTCTACCAGCGTTCCTGTTAGAAAACTCAGATGTGTCATTTACATAGCCTGAGCATGTGCCAGCTTTGAGGGCTGCTTCATTGCAAGTAGCCACCATTTGCCCTTCGTCCCAGGTTTTTGCCGTTTTGTGAAGGAAGAAGGAAAGGCTCAGACGCTGGAGGATGTTCTAACTCCAGACAGGGCTTGATTCAGGTCTCAAAGAAATTCTGCTTTTTGTATCAGCAGCAGTCAGAAGTGAGCTTTGGAGGTTAACTCACCCAATGTCACCCTTGAAGGGGTACTGTCATCTAGGTGAGATGGAGTTTACTGTGACATTTTTGGGCTGAGTTTCGCAAACTGTCGAGGATGGAGATTTTGTGCCTTTCACTGCCCTGCCATGTCAAACTACTCCTCTGGAAAACAACTTTCTCTTAATGTCCAGTCTGAATATTTATACTTTAAATACTTAGGAGATACCATTTTCATTGTGTCATTCAGCCTATCTTTTCCTTGTGGGCCGAAAAAGCTGTTGAACCACTTCATATCTGGGAGTTTTTAGTCCCCTTTTGATCCTCCTAGTAGGTCCTATATGCATCCCTACATCTGGTAGCAATACTGTTTTGCATGGACTGTATGTCACTTTTTTTTTGAGTTCCTATGAAATCATTGTGACAGGAAGGAGTGTGAATGTGTGGGAGATAGAGATTAATTTGGGTGTTGCAGTGAAGAAGGATTTTACTATTCTTAGAGCACGGCCCTTGCCCGTATGAGCACATTGCCCAAAGTTTTGCAGGGCTGTTGTTTCCCACTAAAGCAGACAATGCCATTTGGGTTCAGCTGTTTCACTTGGATTGCCTTTGAAAGAATCAGGTAAGAAGCAGAGGGAAAGCACAGAAACTGAATCCAGTTTTACTTCCACTTCTAACAAAAATTGGGACCAGGAGCATCTGAACCCCACTGGAGATGGATGTTCCACGTTGAAGAAGGGGCTCTGATGCCCAGTGTATTTGCTGCTACCTGTAAGACTGTATCCAAAGTTGCTAAGATGCGTTCCCATTTTTGCAAGAAAAGACAGGGCAATTTTCAGCTGATGGTTCCACTGCATTCCCCCTCTGGGTAGCAGTGCTTAGCTTTCTCTAGCTTCCTCTGGCATTCAAAAGAGCAAGGTGCAGGGCTGAGCAGAAGCCTAATCTGTCCTTTTGGGTCACACAGTGGTACCTGCAGCTTCTTAAATTTTAATCTGCAGTCAGTTTTTGTACAAAAAAAAAAGGTAAAATATATTAGTGAAAGTAATAGGGAAATTAAAAAGAAAAAAAAATGTTTATGAGTAACTCAGAGATTAAATGTGTAGTTGCAAACTCATGCTTCATTCCATTTCATGATCTAGCAGCATAGATCCTGAAAGCTTATTTTAATGACTACTTCTGGCATTTTAAGCACAGTATTAACTGAGTTAGTTACACAAGCTTCATGTATTCATCTCTGTGAAGCCACCTACAGGAAAGGAGTCAAAAGCAGGGCTGATTTGTGTCACTAGCTGACTCTCTGATGTGGGAGGCGATGACAGACATCCCGAAAGGAGAAGAAAAGTAATGCCATTTTCCAGGCAAGAAAAACCAACCTTGGAAAAGTGTGAGGCTGCAATAGTCAGTTTGTCAGAGAAGGCACGAACTGTCCTGTAAATTGGTCAAAGGGAGCTTTGGCTCATGTATGTATGCACTTTTTTTGCTTATGCTGGTGGGTGACTGTCTGTGTGTTTTCCCCAAATGTCACTCTGATTATTAAGGTTTTTTTGCATGTTTTTAAATAAAAACTGATCTTGAGTACCAGTATCTTTAATATACACAAATACTGATTCGTATAAATGCATACCTCTCTGTATCTCTGATTCCTGAAAGCACAGTTCAAGTGTGTGAAAGTGCTGTTTCTCTGAGTGTTCCTTCAGACTGTAGCATTACCTGCTGTCTCAGTGTGCTTCATGCTTGGAAGCTGCAGCAGAACTTAAGTGAAGATATACTAGGAGAACTGCTTGAAGAACCTCTACTCGAAAGCTGTTGAAGTGATAGCAGTGAATTATGTTCCCTCCTGGTAGTACCAAGGGTGTTATAGGAAGGTGGAAGGCGCTCAAAAGAAGTGTCCATATCCAAGTAATATGTGAGATGATAACAAATGGCATAAATGTCTCCGAGATGACAGAAGATGCCTTGTATATGTCATGCATTGAGTTCCTAGACTATGGGCATGTTAGGCCAACTCTCCTACCCTGTGTCCACTCCCCATTTGTATGCATGAAATATAAACTCGCACACAGGAAGAGTGCAAAGAAGAGGGCAGGTGAACTGATCCTCATGGTCCTTCCTGGTCAGGTGTAGAAAAGGCAAGGAGGAAAAAGGTGTTTTCCCAGAAGATGGTTCTTGGGAGCAGCATGGAATAGGGCACATATAATTCTGATGTAACTTCTTTCCATAGAGTTGAGCAGCTTCATCCTGTAGCTGGCATGGGGAGACCTGGAGATGTTTGCCTATGGGCTAACCATTTGTTGTGCAGTAGATAGTAGACACTAAGAACCGACATGCCATTCCCATCAGGTGATACTTGCACCAGTGTTTCTTCTATGCAATACCTACTTTCGCCTTTCTATAAAAGATTTTTACTAGGATGATATAAAAATAAAGGATTTTTTAAAAGGTGCCTCTTTGAGCTCATTTCTCTCCTACTGCCACCAAAACCAAATGGGGACAAAAAAGAAAATAATCCAAAAGGTGACTCAGAGACCTATTCCAACTCCAGAAGTTGAAATCCAGAGCTCTTTGAAGCTGTGGAATCTCTGAAAAGATCCCCCACCCTGTCTTCTCTCACCCTCCTTCAAAAAAATACTCTAGTAAAACAGAAATAGGTGTGAGAGGTCCCCAAAGAACAGCAAATTGGTTTTGAGAGCCTGGTAATTCTTAGAAGAAAGGGTTTGCAAGAGTCTGAGAATATAGAATAGTTGAAGAGAGGACAAAGTAGTAGAGAGCTTGAAAGACATCCAGAGGCCACTGAGAAATTACAGAGAATCTCTGAAAATTGATTAAACACTGAGCAAGAGAAAGATCACAGAAAAGCCTTCTAATGCCAGCAAAGTAGAAGATGGTCTGAAAGATTATATGAAACAGTGGAGCTAAGCAGAAGCCCACAGAGCAACAGAGAGTCTGAAAGAGATTCAGAGAACATGAAGTAGCCTCAAGGACGGGAAGAAGGCCTCTAAGTGCCCAAGCAAACAAAATGTAGCAGTGTCAAAGAAACCAAGAAAGAAACAGAAAAGGCAAAGGACACCTCCCCTCCAAGAGACTACCAAAAAGGCTCAGTGATAACGAGGTATCTGGAGTGCCCCACAGTACCATGGGTGGCCTCAGAGACAATAAAAAAAAGGCATAAAGCTTGAAAGTACCCCAAAGAGTAGCATCAAAGAAGGGAAAATGAGCCAAAATCAAAGGACTCAACAAGAAAGTAGCACAATTTGTGAAACAGCACTAGGAGAATATGCTTAGGAGACAAGGTAAAGGAGCCTTGGAGAAGGGAAGAAACAATCAGAGACTGAAAAAGTCACAAGAAAAGAAAAAGAGTAGCTGCTGAGATGCCACAGACCTTGAAGAGAGTCTGAAAAATCCCCAGAGCCCCTCGTTAACTTCAGAAAAGTGTGGTGGTGGTAAAACAGCAGAAAGACTGAATGCTCCAGAGTCACCTCACTGAGAAGAAGGAGCAGACCAAAAGCCTGAAAGACAACCACAGCAGCACTGGAGAGGCTAGGGAAGAAGTGGAGAAGTTGAGATCATCCCTAAGTCATCCTGCTTTGGTGGAGAGTTGGACTAGATGATCTCCAGAGGTCCATTTCAACCCCTACTATTTATTCTGTTATTCTAAAAGGGTCCCAGAGAACAGAGAAGCCTTGCAGAGCCTGAGAGACTAGAAACAGCCTGAAAGAACCTCAGAGAAGATGGTAGACTGAGAGAAGGCAAGAAAATAGCATGAAGCCTGCAAATGTGAAGAACAAAGACCATCCTCAGAAAGGTGAGAAGTAGGCAAGAAAGAGATCCCAGAGAGCATGTAGTAGCCTTAAAGAGGTGAAGAAACACAGCAGAAAGACTGCAGGAATGCTGAGAGAGCGAGTAGCCTCAGAGCCCAAGAAAAGCAGAGATGTTGAAAGAGTCCAAGGAAACACGGGGTGCCACTGGAGGGCAATGCAAGTAGGAAACAGAGTAGAAAAACCGCATTTCATGCGGAGTACACTCAGGGCAGTGAAGAAACGAGCAGCCAGCCTCTGAAAGCACACAGAGCTGCTCTCTGAGTGAGAAAGACCAATGGGGAGGAGTTTGAAATGGGTTGAAAGGACAGCAGAAGGAGCATGTAGTGGGGCATGACCATGTCTCTTGACTTGCAGTCTGCTAAAAAAGAGGCATTGAAAAGTACTGGTCCATCTCTGTGTGCTGGCATCCTGTGTCTCCCCAGCACTCCCTGTTCCTCAAAGAGTGAGCCCACAGTCATAAAAAGCCAAAGCTCTGTCGGCAACACTGGTTGTACAGTCAGCTGTTAACCCATAGGTTGGGTGCCTTCCTACCCAAGCCTTTCCTCTTCACTGGCAGCACCGAGGAGAACAGCACCTGGACTTTAGTGTCCTGTAGCCACTCTTGGTTTAACAAGGTCTCCCTCAACAATATCGTTGGTGCACACATGGATGAGCAGGCCAGGGGTAACAGGACGATATCTAGACATGCCTTAGCACTCTCTGCAACAGCCACAGACCAAGCTTCCTGCAAGAAACAGAACACATGAGGTAGCAAATAAGATTGGGTGCCTCTGTAACCTGTCTCCAACCAGTTCACACACCACTGCTCCTCAGCACTGTTTCAGGTGTGGTTCAGATACACCCCTTGACAATTCCTAACACCAGTGTTGCCCTGGGGTAAACAAGGGGGTAAAGGAGCACGTGGATGAGACCAGCTGCTGGGATGCACATATGTGGACACACTGGAGCATGGGAACGTGCTGTCGCTGTGTGTAAGCCTGAACGTGTGTACAGCAGAGAGACTCTGGAGGTTTTCTTTTCTCACTTTGTGGCAAGTTGACCCCTGCCCACAGCTAAGCACCACACAGTATCTCGCTTACTCCACCTGCCCCACAACCTCAGCAGGATGGGGACAGTGAAGCTGAGAAAACTCATGCATCGAGGTCAAGACAGCTTAGTAAATGAAGGAAAGAGGGTGGGAGGGGAGTGATGCAAAAGCAAATCACCACCTCCCACAAGCAGAGTGATACCCAGACAACGGCTACCTTTCCCAAATCCCTCTCCCCTCAATTTTTGTTCCTGAACAGGATGTTATAAGGCACACAATATCCCTTTGGTCAGTTTGGGTCAGCTGTCCTGCTTGTGTAACCTCCAAATTCTTGTGTACTCCTAAACTCCAGGGGAGCTGAGTGGAAAAAACAGAAAGTCTTGATGCTGTGCAAGTACTGCTCAGCAACAGCCAAAACTCAGGTGTGTTAACAAGTCCGGTTTAGTCACAAATTCAAAACACAGCACCGTACAGGTTGCTACAAAGAAAATTACCCCAGCCAGACTCAATATGCATATTTGTCACTTGGAGTGCTGGCAGAAAGACACAGCATGAGAATACACAGAGATGTGGGATGCTGTTGTGCTTCTTCTGTGTTGTGTACCTAGACGAGCTCAAAAGGTGAGCCCAGGAGAACCTTGTGAGGTTCAACAAGAGCAAGGGCAGGGTCCTGCAGCTGGGCCAGAACAATCCCCACTATCAATCCAGGCTGGGGAGGAGGTGATAGAGAGCAGCCCTGCAGAAAAGGACTTGGGGGTGCTGGGAGAGGAGAAGCTGGACATGAGCAG
>JANHGN010027525.1:45926-95175 GCA_024605025.1 Megaceryle maxima | reverse complement strand
CAGGGCAGGTGACCCCAAACTGACCAATGAGGTATTCCAGCCCATATACGTCATATTGGGTATAAAGCAGAGGGATCTGGAGGGTCTATTTTTTTTTTGTTGTTTGTTTGGTTTTTTGTTTTTTTTTTTGTTTTGTTAGCTTGCTAGTTTTGTTTGCTTGCTTGCTTGCTCACCCTCTCTGGGGGTTCCTGTGCTCTACTCACTCTTGGACTGCTTTGCCAGCTTTGCTTGGTTTGGCTCAGGTCCTCTTTCCATTCCTTCCTTGGAGCATCCAAGGAGGACTCTCTCCATTCTGCCTTTGATCCCAGTCGTTGTGTTCCTGAATCTGGTACCAGAATCCAGCTCCTGAGCACAGCTCCTGTCTGTTTTAGGGCCCGGTCTGGGACTCTCGCGGTGCCTGCTCCACAGCATCAGTGGTGATGGTGATGTAATTCCCATCAGGGGGGTTGGGTTTGATACTGGTCTTGTATATATTTGTACATACTCTGTTTTTATTATTATTATTCTCATTAAAGCTGTTCTAGTTTCCTTTTCTAATCATTAAGTCTTTCTTTCCCTTATGCCTTTTCCTCTCCCCTTTGGATAGGGAGGGGGGTTAACAGAGCGTCTGTTATTGGTCTAAGGGGCCATGATAGTAGGCTTTTAAAATAACATTTTCACATGTCAAACCAGTTTTGAGTTACTATAATTTCAGGAGGCAACATTGTGTGTCTAAGTAAATGTGGAAAAAAACAGTGCATTTCTCTGTGATGATGTTTTAGCTCTTCAGTTTTAGTGTTTTAACTGAATGGTTGGTATCCTACAAACAGAGAGCGTAGTGTGCTAAGTGTAGGTGGAGTCATCAGGGCTGTATGAGAGCACTTTTCCACATAGGTGAGGGGAAGGACTGCTCTGCATTTCCAACACACGCAGCAGCTATGGACACTTAACAATAATCTCAAACTATCAATAGCTAGGAAATAAATATTTAACTTTGCTCTATTTTAGAACATAATGGATCTCAGAATGCTAATGTTTCTACAGCTACTGTGCTTCGGTAGTTTCTTCCTGGTAGAGCCATAGGTAGTGTATCTAGAATAATAGAATACAGCATTGCATGATATTACGTATCCTATACTGCACTACAATATACATATTATCACAGAGCACTGAGGTACTTCAGTGTAAAAAGTAACTTGCAAAGTGTGGAGCAGCCAGTGGAAATTTCCTGAAATGAATATCTAATGAGGTTGCAGAGTAGCCTGCGCTTCTGGAACTATTGTGCTGCCTTGGGGAAGAAAGCATAGGAGGAGGTGCTGCAATATTGAATACAAGCATGATGGTGAGGATTAAAATGGCAGTAATATGGCTGGTTGGGGCTAATACTTATTTCAAAACCTGAGGACCATTTTGGTTCAGCTGGTTGTTAATCTGTGGTTTTTATCCCATTGGCATGGGCTTTACACTTCTCTATATTACAACATTAATTCAAATGTCTCAAGTAACAGTGCAGAAACATTTTTGAGCACAAAAGTCTCATTAGTGTCATATTTTGAAAAAAAAACCAAAACCAAACCTTAAGGAAAATGAGAAAGTTACTTCCAACAGCTTTTTTTTTTCTTTTTTCCAGACAGCTGTATCAGCTTGCTGTACAAGGCAGTGACACTGTTGAAATGAGTCAAATTAAGTTCTGAACTCCCTTGGGTGCTGGAGTCCAGGGGAAAGACAGAATTTTTGTCAGTTCGAAGTGACCCAGTTGGTACTTGTGACTCAGAGGTAACATTTTAAACACAGCATCTCTTCTTCCTGAGTAAATGGACTCCACTTTCTTTATGTAAAACACAAGGAAGGAACAATGTCAGATGCGCTGACAGTGTCATGGAAGGATTTCCCATTCTCCTGACTTGTGGCAGTGGGTTTATGCACACCCCAAGGCTCCACCAGCACCCTCTAGGACAATGGGAATGATTTCCCATTGACTTGGGAGTGAAGAAGATGATACTTTAAGCCATCAGTTTGGGGACACACACACACACCAAAAAACAAACAACAAAAAACCCAAAGAAACCCCAAACCAAAATATTAAAAGAAGGACCTTTCATTTTTGATCTCTGTGTGCCCAGTGCTGCCTGCTTCCAACCTAGGTTGCTGCAGAGGGATCCTGGGGAGAAGCTGTACCTTGCCCTGGTGCCCCAGGAGAAGCACAGCAGAGCTGTCCAGCCCACCCCTCATGGCCCTGGCACAGTGGCACTAAAAATAACAATTAATGGAAGGCTGAGAACCTTTTATAGCTGCGAGCTATAAAAGAGCTCGCAGAGGGCTGTGCTGCTCTCGGAAGGACTTGTGGTAAGAAGGTAAATAAAGCAAGCCAAAGCTTTCAGCCAGGATGGCTTCAACTTTTGAGCTGCTCTTTGTGGAAAGCTCAGTGAGAAGGGCTGGTCGTGACATTTCAGTTCTGCATTTTTCTGAATATAAGGTTGAAAACACGCCTAATTTCTGTTTACATCCCAGTCACTTTTTAATAAAGAATTGAATCCTTATGGATGAAAAAATGTGCTGGCAGTGGCCTCTTTATACTGTAATGCAAAAGGAAAGCACTGCTTGCTATGGCCTCATTGATTTAGAGGTTGAACACCCTGCTGAGATCAGCAGGGTGCATTTGACCTTTTGTCAAAAATAGAAGCAAGGTATATATTTTGTGACTAGACTGCACTTATTTCCATGTCTTTTTTTCAAGCCCCCCACAAAAGAGCGTGTATGGCAATGTGCTTAAATACTTGTTAGAAGATTACTGAAATCTTGGCTTACTTGGCAGGGAGTAGAGATCAGCACTGACAGTTCATGCAAATGAAATATACCCACACCTGGGTCCTTCCAGGCTTCTCTCCCCACTCCTACAATCTTTACACTGTCTGAGGCTGCTGACATCAGCAAGGAGATAGAAGCGGGGGTCCCTTGAACAGTGGATGGCTACAAGGCCTTCAGAAAGGATAGGTAGGGAAGGAGGGGTGGTGGGGTGGCTCTGTACGTTAGGGAGTGTTTTGATTATATAGAGATCGGTGACTGGTAGCAAGGTTGAGTGCATATGGGTAAGGATAAGGGAGAAGCCAAATAAGGCAGATATCCTGTTGGGAGTCTGTTAGAGACCACCCAACCAGGATTAAGAGGCAGATGAAACATTCTACAAGTGGCTGGCAGAAGTATCAAAATTATCAGCCCTCATTTTTGTGGGGGCCTTCAACTTACCAGATGTCTGCTGGAAATACAACACAGCAGAGAGGAAACAGTCCAGGAGGTTCCTGGAGCGTGGGGAAGAGAACATCCTGACTCAGCTGATGAGTGAGCCCACCAAGGGAGGTGCCTCACTAGGCTTGCTATTTACTTTCAGAAAAGAACTGCTGTGTGATGAGGTGGTCAGAGGCCATTTTGGGCTTAGCAACCATGAAATGATAGAAGAATGGAGAACATGTCTGATGAGGAGAACCTGAGGGACCTGGGGTTGTTTAGTCTAGAGGAGGCTGAGAGGAGACCCGATGGCTCACTACAACTACCTGAAGGCAGGTTGTAGTGAGGTGGGTGTTGGTCTCTTCTCCCAGGTAGCTAGTGATAGGATGAGAGGCAATGGGCTTAAGTTGTGCCAGGGGAGATTTAAGTTAGGAAAAATTAGGAAAAATTTCTTTACTGAGAAAGTGGTGAGGCCTTGGAACAGGCTGCCCACAGGGGTGGTGGAATCACCATGTCTGGAGATGTTAAAAAAATGTATAGTTGTGGCACTTCAGGACATGGTTTAGTGGTCATGATAATGTTTAGTAGACACTTGGACTTGATCTTGAATGATTCTATGATTCCCAGATCTTGTAGTGGAAATGGCTGCTGTGACTAAGTATTTATGTTCTAAGTGCTATGTCTATAAAACTATGATTAGTTTTTGTATTGTCTGTATTTTCTTTCATAAGATGAAAGCTGAGATCTTGAAGAAAACTAATAACATTCCCAAGTAGCTCATTGGAGACTTCCTGTGCATATGCTTGTTCTTGAGGAGAGTGAAGGGAAAACTTGGAATTCATTATGATTAAAGAAAAATATGAATCCTACTTTCAAAGGCTTCCCTATATGATTGATGCACACATTGAATACCCAACTGAGACTGGAATCAGAGGATGCTCAGGGTGTTTGCTCTTGGAGTGGATCGCATCTGTTTCATTATCTTTTTCAACACCTTTTTCAACACCAGCAGAAATGACTGATCCTGCACACAAATATCTGCTCAGGGCCTACGTGGTATTTTCTTAAGAAACTGAAACCATACGTATACATTTTAGACAAGATGGAGCAAAGAATAAAGACCAGTGCTGATTATTAGCATGAACAAAATGAATCTTGTCTGGAGCACCTTCTCAATAACTACATTCTGATTGTAACTTATCTAGACAGACAGTATTAAATAAGATAACAGTTAATTGCTTCAAGAATGGCTTCTGGAGAACTTCTTAAAGAGCTCCCCACTATGCACTCAGGTTGGTTCCCACAGTGCAGAACCTTATCCTACCTCCTTTTTACTATTCATGCTTCAGATAAACTACAAAATAAACTATCCTATGGGAATTTAACAATCAAGACAGCTTGCAAGCACCCTAATTATTTACCCCTGGGTAGACAGAATCAATCCATGAACAAGTCAGAAATATTATCTGAAAAAAAAAAAAAAAAAGGATGGATTCTTCAGTATCCCAAGTTAGCATATCCAAAGTTACCTGTGCTTTCTGTTCTGAGTCAAAAGACTTGTGTGTTCGCTGTGTTGCAGAGAGGAGCAGAAACAGCATTTTGTCAGTTCTTCCCGAGGCTGTCATATATCAGTGTGTTTATCAGTGGTTTTGGTTTAAAAACTTTTAAAGTCATTGGAGGGATAAAATTTCTTTTAAGCATCTTTTGGACAGTCCATGCATTTACTGAACTGTTTATTAGTCTGTAACACAACACCAGGATTTCTGAAAATCTCCCACCCCCTTGCATATGCTATTCTTCTTACATCCCAAAGTGCCACACTGGAATTTTTCACAATATTTACGATCATTGCAAGGAAAGCTGATGATCTGCATCAGTTGTCCAGCATAGTGACAGTTGTCTCTTCTAATCAACCCAGTTACTGATTCAGAAAATGCAAACCTTTGTAAAATACCCTGTTTTCTTTAGCAAGGCCTTCAATGGGATAATAAATTCACTAGGATTACAAGGAACAGTTGTCTCCCTCCAGTGAGAAAACAGATGGTTGGTTGTAAGAAGAGCATAGTTTACATAAATGCTTGTGAAATGAAAGACACCCATTAAGAGTCCAGTATGTTATAATTAATTTGTTTTGTATACAAACACCATGAATATATTTATAGAAAGAAGAGGAGGTATTACATTAATCAAGTAAAAAGTGTTTAGAAGTTCTGATGAAGGTCAATATGTATCTCCTAGTGAGCCAGAGGAGAACATATTAGGCTTCATAAACTGATCGTTGATTAGACTGACGTCAGTGAAAATGCAATTAGTCTTATATATTCTTGGACGTATGGAACGGATGTTGTGAAATAGCCAGGAATTAATTTCCTTGATTGGTTTCTTTTTCTCTGGTTTTATTGTGAGGCTCACGTTTTGACTGCAGAACTCTGGAAGTTTACAGTGGCTGAGGCTTGAAAATACCCATGGGAGTTTCTGTGCTGTTCTGCAGCTGGGCTGGATGTTTAAAGCCCCAAATTGCTGAACAGCAAAGTAGGAAGAGAAAAAACACACTATTGTTGAAGGTGCAAGAGCTAGGGAATCTGCCAGGAAGGCATCACTAAAGAAATAATCTGGACTTGAGTCTAGCACACTGTTCTTGGGTCTTCTCTCTTTTGAATGTCTGCAGTCAGCTCTGACTACCATCACCCTAGTCCTTAGAAGAGCTTTTTGAAGTGGTGTGGCTGTTTTTCATTTCATTGCTGGCTTGTGCTGAGCAAGGTCTTGTTCTGTCAGGAGATATATTAAGCTACTTAAACCAGAGAGGACAAATGCTTTTGGCAGAAAAACAACTTTGTGGGAGATTTTCACCTTGTGGGGGTGCATTTCCCAATCGTGAAACAGCTGTGCTCAGAGAGATCGGATACATGTGATCGTGTTGTTTGCTATTTCAGTAATTATCTGTACTGTTCCATCCTTTGTGGTGTGCCCACTTCTTCCTTGCATAGCTAGAACCCTGCACTGGGTTGCAGAGTGATGTAAGGATGCAGTTTACTCTTGATAGCCATGGTCCCTGGCATGGCTTCTGTGGATACTACTTTTGGTGACTACATAAGAATAATAGATCAAAGGTTTGGTGTGTTTTGGAGTTTTTTTTCTATATAAGTGGGCATATGTGGCTTGCTTTCAAAAGTTGGGGTGCAGTCCTCTCACCAGTGCAGTAACATTTGTCCAAAGAGGCTAGAGGTCAATCTGAGCACAGACAGCATCGGGGGCTGCCTGGGGCAATCCAGCCCAGGTACTCAGTTACATCTGCATTGACTGACTCTGTCAGGAGTCCATGCTAAGGTTTGGACCCATAGGAGCTGCCACAACTCACATCAACAGTGACAATTTAGCAGGTCTGCCCTCAACCTTACACAGTCACCTGCAAGACTCAGAAGTCCATATTTGGCAGTCAAGGACAAATGTAAACACTGAACAAATTCCAGTGGACAGTCGGTTCCTGCAGTGAACAACTCCTTTTCTATTAAGGTTTTTTTAATGCATAGCAATTCTTTGCTAGCTCTCGACAGCATCCTGAACCAAGGTGTGCTTTAGTAGAAAGTGTGAGTTGGCCTGGCACCACTGTAACTTGAACATGGGTACATGAATATATTTCCCCAGAAGGGAAAAACCTCGGCAATCAATTTTAGGACTTGCTCAGATACAAGTTCAACTTTCTTTAAATACAGTGTAAAAATAACAAACAATCCACTGATAAATTTGCATACAAACATCCTATTTCCTTAAACTATGAAAGGACTAAGATTGAGTATGTAGCAAATTAAACTATCTTTATGCAGGCAGAAACCTCTAGTGTGCATCCTGCACAGTCTGCCTATCTACTTTTTTAAAAAAATAAATTTAGTCATTACCATATTTCATTAATAACAGACCTCTTGTGGTTTGGGTTTTAGAACTGTTAAAAGGCTGGCAGTAGGCAGTAGTTGAGCCATTTGTATAGAAGAGTGCTGATAAATTATGCTGGAATTCCTATGTCAATTTAATCAGCATAGCCTTTAAAGTTCAAGGCTTAGTGTCATTATAATAATCAACGCTGAAGCTATATAAAAAGTCTTATTAAAATAGTTTATGCAGCTTTCTATATATACTCTCTACGATATGCACTCTGTAATATGCCAGTCTCAGCCTGCCTGGATCATTCTTTGCTTCTCATGTGTAATGTGGAAAAATGAGCGACAGGAATTGCAGAGAGGGGGAGAGAGAGAACAGGTAGAAAAATCTGCCTATACAGGGCAATAGATCATAAACCTTAACTTATCAATGCTAACTAACAGAGAGCTTTGGGAAAGGCACCCCAGGTAGTGCAAATCTACCCTGAACTATTGAGTTAAGCCCTGAAGTTGATTTTTTTTTTTTTAATTTTTTTTCCTTTTGTAGGGTTCTTGTGTCCTCTTGATGAACAAAGGCATTCTGGTTTTGCTTTAATTAATATCCTCTATGCTAAAAGAAAAAAAGCAAGAAAAATGCCAAAAACATGACAAGTGTGAAGGCAAAGACAGACAAGGAGAATTAAGGATATTATCTTAACTGTACATTTTCCACACATTCTTGCTTTTTTCTAATAGTAGTACTGACTTCAAATATCTAAGTGCTATAAAATACTCTTTTGTTGTTACTTTAGTTTCAAGGAGCCAAAACAGTTTAGTGTTTTGTTTTTATAGTTTCTATAGAGCATGATCATCTAGAGTCATAAACTTACCTTGAGTTTTTTGAAGGGATATAGAAGGTGTGGGGGTTTTGCTTCCTTCACCTTTATTAAAAACATTTAGGATTTCTTACTAGTAAAATTAATGTCCTTGGTGATTTGCCTCAGTTATATTTCTGTAGAGGGCAACAAAGTAAACCCTGTCTGTTTTGTGGGGTATTAAAAATATGCTAGAATTGTGTGCCAGTTTAAAACCTGGCCAAGGTTTAGGAGCCTTGGTCAGCAGCACCCTGAGATGATGCACCATTCAATGTCCTCAGAGAAATCAGCTGTTACTTGCTGCTCAGTCACATTTTTATTCAGAAATATCATCTCCTATTTCATCTGGTAGCTCATACAATGTCAGGTACAGGAGTATAGAGTGATGTTTTCAGTAACTAGCTGCCTGTATCAATCATAGTATTATAATTCACTAATACAGATTATAGAAAATTGGGGGGGTTATCTCAGAATGACTGTGTTTTGATAATTTTGTTTGGTTTTTGTGGTTTTTTTTTTTTTTTTTTTTTTTTATTATTTGGTTGGGGTTTTTTGTTTGTTTGGTTGGTTTTTGGGTTTTTTTCTCATTATTTTCTGTATCATAAAAACAAAGTTTATCTTTGCAGTTTTCTATTTTTCTTCCCCTATCTAAAGTATCAGATTTTTATACCTACATAATACTGGAACGTTCACTGTCATTAAACCAGCTCTCTGGAACTTACTGTAAAGGGTTCCTGACAGGGAACACAGGTGGTGAGTTAGTTCTCCACCAATGCAGAGATTTAAGGAGTGTGCTTAAGTGGAGCTCTCTTGAGTTCAGTGAGGCTGAAAGCAGATCCAGAAGTAAAAGTGTACATGCATCCTTCACCACATAGGCAGCACCCAGACTGTTACATGCATGGATTCAGTTATAAATTAAACCCTCAATATAAATAAAGCTAGAGGTTTTTCCTTACTTCTTCCTATAAATACAAGGTGCTCTCTTCACTGTATTAGGAAGTCTTGGGAGAATGGTAGTACAGTACTTGTAGAGGGGAGTCTGTGGACTTCCATAGAAATATTGGTGTATTTTTAATGCAGTGTATTGAGTAAAAGTAAGCTTACAATTTCCTCTTCTAAACTCCACTATTAGAGCAATTTCATGTCAGCCTTTGGCTGTATGTTGAAGGTAGGCAGGGAGAAATTGAGCCATTGTAACTCCTGATGATTCTTTTAGTATTTATAGACATTTGTGTAAGTTTCTGGCTTCAGCATTTCTCTGTCTGCTTGAGTTAGGAACTGTCAAAAGATCTGTGTTAATGGCATGCTCTAGGAGCTACTGGAACTAATTTTATTTTAGATAAGCTGGGGTAGATACCATGCAGCTGCAGTTATGTGAAGGTCTGAAATGATAGTGGTATTCATTTTCTCATTACCTGTTGATGCAGTGGCTCCTGATGTCTTCCCTCCTCTGCGTTTTATCTCCATGGGTCACCACGGTTCACTGCTGACCTCTGGAACAAATGATGTGGAAAAGTTGGCAACTGACTCCTTGGTGGCAGAAGTCTGAAATTTTTAGTGCATTATATAGCCTAAATCCTATCTAAATGCTGGATGCTGTCTGTGGAAGATAAGAGGTGGCTTCTTTGTATCCTAAACACTGCATCTTCCTTATAGCAGGGCTGCCTCACATCTTACATAAGCTACTGGTTCTTTATCATGATGGAAACAGCAGCAGTGACTGATGGTGCCAGTCCAAGTCTCAGCACATGCTGCCTTTCTTCCTCATGCCTGCATTCACCTACTCCCACACAGTTGTTGCAGTTCAAAATATCTTCTACTCCTATCTGAAATAGTGTTTTGTAAGCCCAGAGCAGGAAAATCCAAGCAATGGTCCAATGTTTGGACTAGCTATCTCCTCTGTAATATTTCCCATTTTCCCCTTTTCATTATACATTCTAGGGTCTCTACAAAGCAGAGTTATTTTCATCCTCTACATTGATGAGAAGGTGGATATATTCCTTCACTGTCAGAGAAGCAAGATTTGGGGATTTTTTAAATGATTATTTTATTTCTTTATCAGGGTAAGAGGACAGTTGGGCATTTCTAGGATTTAGCGTGCGATCTTTGTCCAGTCTCTTGTTAGGGCACTCTGGGGCACCATCCTGTACAGGCTGAGCCCAGGTGGAGAACTGGGGACTGATAATGGGGTCCATCAACAGCCCCCAACATGGCAGATGATGAACCAGAGCCAGGGACCACCCAGAGGGCCGAGACAGGAGCCAAAGGGGATAAGACCAGGGACACAACTGGAGACAAGCTACAATGTGCATTCAAGGGGTCCATTCAGGAAGCATGGCTGGAGACCATCAGTCTGGTGGTGCCACTGGGACAGGGACTGATGAACCCAAGCTGAGCTGAAATGGGTGGGTCCTGGGCCATGGGCAGAGATGTGGGAAGGCCCAATCAGACTGGCAGGGCCAGTAAGGCCCTGGGGCTACTCTCCTATAACTCTGGGTAGCACTATGGCAGTAACCAGCAGCAGGGCCCAGCGGTCACAGTTCTAACAAGAACAGAGCAAAATCTTGCATTTTATTCTTACCACTGAACACCACTCTGCTGCATGTTCACAAACATGTTTGTTTCTCCATCTCTAAAGGAGGATAACATGTCTCATTGGGAAGGCTTAGTTGCTTACTGAAGCTTTGCATAACAAAAAGGAGTTCTAAGCATTGTTAGTTACATTATTTGTTGCTGAAGGAGTGTAAAACATCTTGAAGGAAATCCTGGCCCTACTGAGAGAGCAGAAGAATCTCCTTTGCTTTGCCTAGAACAGAGATTTCAACTCTTATGCCAACCTCATACAACAATAGGGGATGACTTTATAGAAACATATAAATATGGAAATGTCTGGGTCGGAAGGGACCTCTAGAGGTCATCTGCTGAGAGCAGGGACATCCTCAACTAGAGCAGGGTGCTCAGAGCCTCATCAAGCCTCACCTTGAATGTCTCCAGGGATGGGGCTTCAACCATCTCCCTGGGCAACTTGTTCCAGTGCTCCACCACTCTCATGGTAAAGAACTTCCTCCTTATTTCTAATCTAAATCCACTCCTTTCTAATTTTAAACCATTGCCCCTCGTCCTTTCACTCTAGGCCTTTGTAAACAGACCCTCTCCAATCTTTTATAAGCTCCCTTCAGGTACTGGAAGGTCGCTATTAGGTCTCTTATGCTCTTGTCCTTGATTATGGGTCCTTGGAAGATGCTACATCAGTAAGTTTTTAAGCACATTAAATTTATGCATTAAAGCATTTTTCAAAATTCAACGGTCACATGATTTTCAAACAAAAGAAACCCCCTAACAAATACAACACACACAACTGTGCACGCATTACTTCCCTGTGAAAGAGGGTGAGCAAATAAACACGAGTATTTCACTTGCACTCCTGAAAGCACAGTTGGAACGTGCTCAAAGGCCATTATGAGGATCTCAGGAGAACAACCTGATAGAACAGAAAAGTGATGCACTAAAAAGCATTAGAGAGATTCCTACTGACTGCAGCAAGTTCCATATCAGGCAAACACAATCTGCATCTTATACAGAGACTTAAAGGCAATGCTGACAAACATGTAAGCTGGATCTGGACATATTCACATGGAGAAAGTACCTAGGTCAGTATTTTATGAATATTCCTGACTATATCTATACAAAAGATTAAAACTGTATGCCTTTAAAATAGAAACACTATATACATTTATAGTTTCTGATATCTTGGTTATTTTGAGTACTTTTCTTCAGTAACACATGTATTACTGGCATATGTCCTCTAGCTTTCCACAAAGGAGTATAACGCAAGAACCAGATTGCATATACACAATGTTAAAAATTACTGGGGTTTAGAGAATGTGACTTCAAATCTTGACAGTCATCTGATCTGTCTTCAAAGATAAGACCATCTATGGCTACAGCATTCCCAACACAAAGCTGTTTAACTGTTCTACAAAAAAAATGCAGTAATGAAGATCTCTAACCCCCTTTAGACAACATCTTCCGCAGTCTGATTCTTCCTATTGTTCAGCAAGCTGCCTAACCTAAATTTCCTTTTGCAGTAATTTAAATCTGTTACTTTACTCATCTCCCAGTAGATCTAAAGAAGTCTATATTGCCTCTTTTCCTTGCCCTTCTGCACATAAAAGAACATCTCCCTTCACCTCCTCTTTGTTGAGTAACCCCAGTTTTCCTTTGTCAGTCACACTTTCCAGGTGCCTTGATCACCCTCTGTTCTGTTGCAGGATCCTCCCCGGGGGTTTTCTTGGTATGTTTTAAAAGGACTTTGAACTGGATCCTTTCTGAGGAGGTCCTCTGGAGGGCCAATGGGAGGATGACTTATTTGTCTAGTACCCAGGTTTCTGCAGTACTGCCCACCACCATATAGCTGCAATGATGAGCTCATGGGATGGCACTGAGTCACGTTTGGTTTATTCACTGTCATACCCAGACTCCTTTCTGAAGAACTGTTACCTGCTCAATTATTTCTCCTTCTTTTCTCCTGCAGCTTGTCACAAATATGATGATCTATGCTTGTTGGTACCAGATTGTGCTCTGTTGTCTGAATTCAGCTCTAGTTGGTCAAAATATTTTTATTTCCTACAGTGCTTGCAGCTTGGCATTGTCTGCAAATTAAAGAAAGGTACAAGCTGCAAATGACTTGAAATACCAGTCTTTCAGCAATACTGGAAAACCCTAATTAGTGTATCTTCTGCTCTAGCTGAGAATCCTCATGTCAAAGGGTTTGCTAAGATGCCAGGAGATGATACCTACTGCTTTTTCCCTATCCACAACATCTCTTAGCCTGTCTGAGAAGGAAAATAAGATGAATTAATTATGATTTATCCTTGACAAGCCCATGGTGATTGTTGGTTATGATCATATAGATTTAAAGTGCTAATGGGAAGTCTGCTTGACTGTCTGTTCTTGGGTTTCTTTTATTCTTAAATTTCATAGTCTAGCTAGAAATTCTTTAAATGGCCTTCCTGTTTTGCAGAGGCATAAACTGTGCTTGCTCTTTCCCCATCTTGTGAGCTCCATCTGTTCTCAAAAATTTTTCAAAGATCGTTGCTAACAGATATGGTATCAGCTGAACTTGATGGAATTTGCCTTTCTAAAAGCATTTATCTTACCCAAGAAATTCTGTAGCCTGTTATGTCTTGTAATAGAAACATACGCCTGTGTTCCTACACCTTTTTGTTGCTGTTAGTAACCTGTGATCAGATTACAGTGACTTTGAAGTGAAAACCAAAGTCATAAAAATCCATCTTTCCCAGCATACTCTATAATCATCTTTCTTCTTTCCTTGTTCCTGTTCATCAGTTATCTTCCTAGGTCTGCAGAATAATCTTTTAGCCAGACCACATTATTTCATTCTGAGCAATCTTCTTTTCTGCAATTAGCCCTCTTTACTTCAAAGTGTTATGAGCGTTTTGTTCAGATTTGTTTTAAAATACATCTCTTTGCTACCTCTGAGTTCCTCTTATGGCTGATACTTGACAATCTGCTTCTACCAAATCACTTGATACTATATGCTGGTGTTGAATTCACTTACTGCATTTCATAGCGAAGACTTTAGTGTATGTGAATGTGTCTCTGTGTATCACGCAGGAATATGTGCATCAGACACTGGTTTCACATTGCTGCCTACTCCCATCCCCCCAAGGCCTCCTGATTTAGCAGCTCTTGTGAATCAGCTCATCGCTCAATGGCCTTGTAAAATTCAGCCTCTTCCTGCAAATGAGCTCCTCTCTGATCATCTAGCAATTTCATAGTGCCTGTCCCCAATTCCATTTCTGCCATGCTAATAATCCTTGACTACAGCACTCATTTGTAATAATCTCAAAATGTTTGGGTTTAGTTGATTTTAGTTTTTGCAACACAACAAGCTGAAGTGGATGTGCTAACATTTTATAATCTGAAAGAGCAGCAGCAACTTTTTTGATGGTGTGGGAGAGAGTCGGAACAAAAATTGGTAACTTGCATTTTCACTTTCCTGCCACCACTTGGAGAAATAATAGGTCCTGTTCACAAAAATTTGGAGAAATTAATTGCAGTGTTAGTTAAATACTACACTTTTACAGTCAGAAAACAGCTTATGCTGTAGTTAACATAGATGGTGGTGGGTATAAGCTGTCCAGAGGTTTTTCATGTATTATTTTCACAGTCTGAACGCTTTCCCTTTTTCTTCACTGTAGATTATCAATTCGGTAGTATTGCTGATTCTGCTGAGTGCCCTGACTGATCCTGACCAGTACCACCTAACCAGTGCTGAATTAGGGGGTGAATTTGAATTCATGGATGATGCCAGTAAGTATGAATTGCCTAAATACTAGCATTCATTGCTCTGACATTTATGTAACTGTCCTATCGTTTCAGTAATTTCTGTCCTTCATCCTGGTATCTTACAAATGCACTTCTATTGTGAAATGCATATTCATGGCACAGTTCAAACTGGTTACCTAGTAGTTACTCTATCTGCTGTTAGTAATCCAGCTGCTCTGCTGTGTCTGGCTTGACATGGAAATACTATACCTGAGCATGATGCTGAGAGCCCCAGGGTGATTTTGCAAGACACAGGGAAATACAGAGTCTCTGCACCTTCTAGCACCATGTCCTGTAGTGCCTGCACATGCTTAAGAACCCATACAGCTATTTATGTAACTGTCTGAATGTGTTCATTCGTGTTGTACATATTTACACAGGCCTTATATGCACATGGCATGACTTGTACAAACCTGTTGTAATAGATGCAACTATAAATATTAACTGTATAGACATAGGTGTATTAGTAATAAGATAGGGCTGCTTCTTTGTCTCACCAAAGGGCATCACAGAAAATCTTCAATACAGTTTCAGGGAAGGGTGAGACAGGCCACTTATGTCTCCTGAAAAAAAACTTCTGTTCTTTGCAAATGTTTCTTTCTTCCATTAGTGTTTCAAATTATTTAGTGATGTTTGGTTTGTTGATTTGCTTTAACCATTTAATTCCTACCCAGAAAAGTTTTTCCTTAATGTGATTTTGATAAAATGTCTGTTGATTTTAATTTCTGTTCACAAGATTGTTACATTCATTTCTCACACTAATCTGAATCAAGGTCTCCTGCCAGTTACACTGGTGTCTTGCTGCTCAGAATCACGCCCATCCACAACAAAAGGTTCTGAGTCCTTTCCCCATTCCTACTGAAGTCAGTAAAAGTATCAGTAGGAAAAGACATAGCCCAACATGTGAGTAAAATAATTGAACCCGTGGTGTGTATCAGAGCTGCTGGATATCAGTAAAGGGATTTTTATTTCCATGAGGTCTTTTGTACAGGTACGTCTTGGGGGAACACAATAATAAGGGGCAATTTCTATTTTACTGTGTCTCCATTGGAAAACCACCTACAGCTTCCAACTCAAAATCTTTTTATATAACTGGATTTAAGCAAGTAAGGCCTGTAGTAGATACAGATGGGCTCCTAGCTGATTCTGACATATTAAAACTGACTGCCTTGTCCTAATTCTCAGAGATTAACCTTGGTAATGACTGTCTGTCAGTGTGGTTTTATATAGCTGATATCAGAGGCCTGTCAGTGCCCAAGGCTTTAAAATAGTAATTCTGTTTTGTAATGCAATAGCTGTCTGATCAAGAACATTGGGGATTTCCATCTACATTTGAAAATTGTATTTTCTATATTTTTTTATCAATGCTTCTGAAGTGAACCCTGCAAGACTTTATAAAGGATGGCTTGTGGACCGAGCAACGTCATTTCTGTGTGGTAAAGGGAACGTTTCATAGGCAATTAAATTACAAATGAACATTTAAATTAATGTCTCCTTTTATTCTTTGAGTCCTTACAGTTTAATTCGTTACTGAGTAAAGGCAGCTGAATTAGGATACAGGCTCTTATAGTTACTGGAAATAGCTGGTAGGAGATTTTTTTTCTTTTAAGTCACATATTTTCTTAGGAGATAAAACATCAGACAAACTTACACATGCACTTCTTTTGGCCTGCTGTCATAGGACAGTATTTTATTTGTCTTTTTTTAAGAAATGTTTCTCAAGTTAGCTGTATGTGCTGAAATTCTTAGATGTGAGGCCACGTGTATGAAATACAGGAAGATACATCAATTTTAGGAACTGATACATCTATTTTATTAATTTTGAATGAAGGTCCCAAAGTTGTTATCTGTATCTACTTGTGTTGACAAATAATGATAAAAATGCTAGCAGTCCTTCTTTTCATTCCTACTTTTAATGTTCCTACAATTAGTACACACTAAACAAAATGTAGACACAGAGTTTGCATGTAAATTGTCATTCCCTTTCCCTCTCTGCTTCTTCATGAAAGATCTGAAAATATCTGGAATAGCTGGAAATCAACTTACCAGATGAGTCACAGCAGTAGAATTAGGGCTAACCTGAAGATAATGACAGATTTCCCTTGACTTCCAAAAAAGCAGGATTCCCTTAATAC
This sequence comes from Megaceryle maxima, assembly GCA_024605025.1. Classification (NCBI taxonomy): domain Eukaryota; kingdom Metazoa; phylum Chordata; class Aves; order Coraciiformes; family Cerylidae; genus Megaceryle; species Megaceryle maxima. The sequence continues at coordinate 78,756 of JANHGN010027525.1, read as the reverse complement.
TTGTATTCATATTTATCTCTGGCTGTGCTTGAGCCTGGATTATTTTCAGTTTCCTCTTCCAGCAGTGGGAAAACTTCCTGCCACGTGCAGAGATAGATCTAGTCTAGTGCAAACTGCTTGAAAATGCCAGTGAGGCATCAGTTCTTCTGTGAATGGCTACTCAGCCTTAATTTCAGGATTTAGTGTGGTTGCCAGGGCATTACCAGAGCCTCTAAAATGTCTGTTTGGTTAAGCAGAGAACAGATATACCTGAGCACTTAGAAAAAGCTGTAGGTTGTAGCTTTTTCCTTCTATTCTAGAGAAGGAAACAAGGGGCAAAAAAGACATGCAGCAGATGCAGTCACTGAAGACACCATTGTGTGTGGTTCAGCTGTCTCTCTGAGATGTACAACTGGGTGAGATGTACAACTGGGAGCTGTGCTTGATATTCAGCTGAGGCCATCCAGTCTCGTCTTTCTTTTTATTATTTCCTTAGGGCCTGGGGGAGTTTATGAACTAGAAGCTGGACTAGGAAAAACCAGATATGTGTGAACTGCCCAGTGTAATACAGCTACTGTTAAAGGACTAATAGTCTCTGGGCAGGAGATGGAAAAGCCCTGTGAATCATTTTGACTTCCCAGAGGGTCTCACCTGAGCCTGTTGCTCAGCTGCTCAAGATACACATACCATGACACTGACAGTCAAGCAGTGAGTGTTGTTTGGTTTTATTTCCAGTTTTCAGTGTCACAGACGTGTGATACTTCATAAAACACATGACAAAGACTGAAATCCTATGTGTGCTCTAGAGAAATTGAGGGGAACTTTGACACCAGTGTTAGCAACTCAGGCCAAAAGTCCATCTGTATCATTGCCTTGGGATGGGGAGATGGAGCAAGCAGAAGTCTTAGGGCAGGGCAGAATAATGTATCTCTGCCAAGTGTGACATGCATCCAGGGCTTAAAAAGATTAATTCAAATACAAAAAAAAAATTAGTAAAGAAACCTACAGACAGCAGGCTTGGACTTCTGTTGGGGGCTAAATGGAAGTGGTACCTCTCTTGCCAGAATCCGTCAACACCACCCATGTAGCATGAGCCCCATGTCACAAGGAGGATGAAAAAACTTGATCCTTTCCCCAGCATAGCAGACTCAGGGCTGTATCTGCCCCTCTAGCTTTATCCTCTGAAGTAAATGAGCTGGGCTCAAAGGTGCAGAAATCCCTCTCCTTCTCATTGGCCTTCTTCCTTTGCTGCAGAGAAAATGCTGCTGCTGCGCAGGTTGTGACCTAGGAGGCTGCACAACAACCGGCAACAGCAGCACCAAGGTCGCACAAGCAGCTTCAAGGAGAGAGCAAGGCAGTAATTGTTAGCTGGCGATAAGGAGGCCGGGCTGATAGATAAATAAGGCTGTGAGAGTGAGTAAAACTGCCTGAGGATTTCAGGCTACTGATCAGCACCTTTCTGGCCTCTGCTGTCGCAGCGGTGAGATGGCAGTTAACTCCAGGGCTGGGGCAGGTTATGATCTGGAGATCTGAGATCTCCATCACTTCACACAGGTCCTGGCTCAGGGATTGGCCTCACTGGCTGCTCCTCCAAGTGCCTGCAGCACCTTCCACCAGCATTCTCAGCAAGAGGAGAAGGGAAGGCAAGGAAATGTTTGTGAAATGTGTTGAGGGAGCTCCAGCTGCAGTTGGCTGTGCATGCCAGCACCCCATGGTGGGAGTTCTGCCCAGCAGCATCTTCTCCCCAGTGCAGCAGAAAGGTAGGATGTCACTGCAAGGTATAAGAGGAAAAAAAGCCCAACTGATTTCTTCAAACCCAAGTAAAAATTCAAAAGGCCATCTAGGACAATAGGAAAAAATAATAATATATAATATATATATAATCACTGCAGTGGTCCCAAGTACAGCCCTTCCAGCCATGAATACCATGGAAAGTACAGCATAGCTGGAAAAAAATTCACACAGCCTGTTAGTTTCTCGTTTAATGTGCTATATCGAGTTTCATTCTGATTAATTGATGCTGACACAGCTCAAAAAACCCAATGAAGCCTTAAATGAGAAAGAACCAGCTTGAGCCAACCAGGACTTGGCACGGCAGAGCACAGCTAGAGAAATACAGGGAGAATGAGAGTGTCAGAGCACAGCTTCAATGTCAAGTTTATCACAGTTTGCAAGACTCTGGCTCTGAACCAATACTGCTCTGGTCATGAGCAAAGCAAGGCCTATGACTGCTGCATCTGCTGCAAATGACAATGACAGCAGCTTCCCCTTGGACACCATGAATTGGTGACTGGGATTAAGAGGATAGCATAAATACATTAGCAGTGCCTTCAAACTGATGGTTAAAATAAAAATACTGATCCAAGAGAGTCTTCTACAAGAGGTTTCAATGGAGATTCGTGGCTCCAGGCAACCATTTCCACTTTTCTCCTTTTCTTTCATTACCTCAATTATACCTGGTCTATTCAAAATCAGTTTGATTTCACAGGACAGTTATGGGCAGACAGAGTAAATGGCCACACAGTTAATAGTGTCTGAAGAGGCTGCAGTACCTTTTATTAGTACAGATTGGTTTTGTGGGTGCTTCTTCCTCCTGAGGGCAGAATTCAGGTCACCTCTAAGAAGCACAGAGCAGCCTTACAACTCCTGAGACACTGGAGACTGGTCACAGCAGTGCAGCTCAGATGCCTGCACTGGATGTCCAGACTCTCTGCACAGTCAAAGAGGAGGAAGAGGTGTCTTTGGGGAGTAATTTGAGATGAAGAGCAATTTGGGATGCACTGAGATGTCATCCCTCCTGAATTATGAGCAGAGAGCCCAGCTGCTTCGCAGTGGCATTTCTAAGCTGTGTTTGTGTCTCAAGTCCACCAAATATCTCATTAATGCAGTAGTCTAAATGCACCTGGTGACAGCATTGTGAACAGAAGGTACCTCATGATACCAACAGAGGTGGGATCTCCAAAGTCAAGTCCCACATGCCTTACATCCTCTCTCTTCTTTGTTTACTGGCTTAGACTGAGAAAGTTGAGTTGCGGTCCCATACTCATGGTAAGGTCAGACTCAGAAATACAGTTCTGGTATCCTGACTATGGCCTAGAGTAATATCAAGGTATATGATATATCTGTATATGAGAAGACCGAATGTATGTAATTTCCCCCCCAGGATCTCCTTCCAGCTGTTTGTGACTTAGGAACTTCTAATGAAAAGTTATTTGAAAGCTGAGCAGCAATAGAAGAAAAAATAGGAGTCCTGTAATTACTGCAATCAAAACCTTAAAGAGTATTTTCCTTCCCTTACTACTTGACTTTTCCTGACAGTTACACATCTTCATTAAAAAAACCACATATCTCTGTAGTATTCTTGGTTCAAAAGAAAAATTTCAAGATGTTGCTTCTGCTTTAAGATGACTACTTGCCAGTTTTGGTTTAAAAAATTTTCTGCTTTTCAAGAGTTTTTAGAGATATATAAGCTATGGTATAGAACAGCTGTTAGTTTAAAAACAATCTGTAGTGTAGAAAATCAGGCCCTTTCTGATGACAGATGTCATCATCACTGGCAAAATAGTCTTGTTAAGACTGCTCCTGATTTTTTAATATCCCCAGAAAAATTAAACTATTTTTTTTGGCATCTCCACAGCTTCACAGAGGCTGCAGAGGCTTGTACAGTGTAATCACTGCTTGTGTTTCTCAGATTTAGGAGGTTTCCTATAAGAACCAAAGATTTCCTCCAGCAATGGCTGAAAGATGCACCTGATCCCATCTCCACCTACTTCCTACCCTGCCCTTTTGAGATTCTCTGCACAAGGTAGATGGCAAAATAACCAAACCAAACTCTGAATTTATCTGTAATCATTCTGGTGTTTTTCTCTTCCAGATATGTGCATTGCCACAGCAATTTCTCTTCTTATGATTCTGATCTGTGCAATGGCTACATATGGTGCATATAAGGTAATTCATAATATTTGATGAAGACTGGAATCAAATGAACTATTCAGTTCTGTATAAACAAAACTAAGAAAATTTCTTTCTAACAATTTCTTGTTTAGTTATTTAGTTGAAAAGTGAGAGGGGAAAAAAAGTCAGAGGCAGCAGAACTGATTGTTTAGAGCAGTGGTATCCCAGGGCCCTGTGCTGCAGGCAAGAAGACTGACCAGTTGTGTTGACTGTTTGCAGTTTCAAATATAAGTAAGCTCTGGGTAAACTATGAATTCAGCGAGTTGAACCTTGTACCTGCCAAAGTTAAGGGAGTTTTTTCTCATTCACCTCCCAAGCCTGTGGTTTGTCCCAGTAAAAATCCTATGAATTAGGGAGGAAAAGTAGCATGTGCTTTCTGAACATCTTAATATATTGAACTGTGGGACTTAGACCACACATATCACTGCAGTTTGGCAGCCAAAATGGCTCACCAGCCCTTTTGGCTGAATGTCATATTTCAGCTGGTTTAACACTTCATTGTGTCAAATATTCCTTATATTTTAGTGCAGAAAGACATAGATACTTCTATTTTAACTTGTGGCTGATGAGTTTTTACTTTATTTCCTTTTTAGCAACATGCAGCTTGGATCATCCCTTTCTTCTGTTACCAGATCTTTGACTTTGCTCTCAACACATTGGTTGCCATCAGTGTACTCATCTATCCCAGCACAATTCAGGACTACCTCCGCCAGCTGGTAAATCACTTGTTCTCAAGCCTCTGGGGACCTCACGGGGGGGGGAACTGTACAAGGTGCACTATTTGTCCTGTATTTCTAGCCAGTGGTTTCCTGTTGACTTTCTATTCAGTCCTTGAAAAGTCCTCTCAGTCCTTGCTAGTCTGTATTCAACATCCTTGCAAGGTTCCATTACTAACTTAGCACAATATTTGTGCAGAGGTCTGGAGTTTTGCAATGATGTGGAAGCTCTCAGCACCACTTCATTTAGAATGAGACTCATATTGCAAGACATAGTTAATAAGTAATTGCTTTTGGATTCAGAGTTACTGTGTTCATATCCAGTAGCTTATTTTTGGTGCTATTTCAAGGATATTTTGTTGCTCCTTTTAATTTATATGGTGACTTTAACAAGGATTTCATTAGGCAGGATTTTGATTCGAGGTAGGTTTGTTTTAGCTAGAAAGTATTTTTGGATTCTGTCTTAGGGACAACTAGAGGCTCCCTTCTTGCCATGGCCTACTTTGGCCAAACATCCATAGCCAATATTGCGTAAGCTTACAAGACATGATTGCAACCACCAAAAGTAAAGACAGGAGCCTCTGTCTCATCACGTGTTCACGTGTCGTGCCTGCTGGAGTTGCAGAGCTCTGGAGAAGCCAGTGCTGTAGCTGCCTCTGAAAATCTGCCTTGAGAACACAAATACAGATTAGCTTGGCTGTGAACTTTGTTATGTGGATGGAAAACTAGCTAGGGCAGTATAAATAACAGGTAATGAGACACAGCAGGCAGTTAAGTAGCCTCACAAATCTGCAGGAAGAGGCAATGTGTCAAGCCAGCAGGAGCTGGGTTGCATCAGGGGCCTGTTATCCTTCACCTTATTTAACACCCACCTGCATTCACAGCTGATGATACACAGGAAGAGAAGCAGAGGAATAATTCAATATGTTCTTAGAGATATGAGTGCAAAAGAGCAAATTGCAGCCATAGCGTGGTGAATGCTTGAAGCTGGCACTGTCACTGGCTGGAGTGCTCCTACCCATCATTTGCCTGCAGTCCCTCATTTCTGCATCAGTGCCAGCCCTACTCCTGTGGCTGCAAAAGTGTCTGTGTGGCTGCAGGAACTCTCATCCCTTCCCAGAGCACGAGTCATAACTCGCTTTTGCTCAGTTGTGGTGACTGTGCAAGAACGTGAGGGGCACAGGAGCAGGCTGGGAGCTGCGCACCAAAAAGGTCCCTGCACTTCTGCTGAAACCTGGTGCCATATCTGGAGCCAGATCACTAGAGGGGCAAAGAGCAGCTGATTCTTTCAAAATGTCTGCTAAAAGATCACTGTCTTTCCTGCAGGTAAAACAATAAAAGGCCCTTCTGTAGCAAAAATACAAGGAGCAGGCCTTGGAAGGTTATTTGGAAGAGTGCAGCAGAGCACTTTGTGACCTTTGTTGCTGCTCTGGAGCATTAAAAACTGTGGCTGCACACATTTGTTGTAAATACTTTTCTGGACTGTTAATGAAATGCTGCCACACTTCAGGAGTGCTAAGCTGTCAGCGCTCAAAAGGGCAAAGGGGATTTCCAGGATAATGATAGGCTGATTAGCGGGACATTGCTACTGAGCAGAATTATAACAGAAGGGTTGAGAGGAGAGTCAATTGATAAAGGATTAGACCAGAGGAATATGATTAAGGACTGCCAGCCAGTTTCACAGAAAATTGGTCCTGCAGGCAAAACTCATTTTCTTTCACTGACAAGATAATTGGCTTTGTCAATAAAGATGGGCAGGGGCATAATAGACTTCCATGAGACATTTGACTTCCCAGCATGATGCTCAGTTCAACAATAAAGCATTAGACCAATAAAGGTTATATCAAATGGATTCAGAGAGGTTAGTTGGCAGACTGCTAAGGGTCACAGTCAAGCCAACCATCTCCAAGTGAGTTTCTATTTTGAGTAGAGAAAGTTCTTCAGGAATCAGCAGTAGATTTCACTCTCTTCCTGACTTCTGTAAACAACCTTGGTACCAAGGAGGACATTCACAAAGGCTAACATCAGCCCTGGGAGATCTTCCCAGGCTCACTGTCTAGGGGGATTGAGTCTTCTAGCAGGAGGTTGTGAGCAGGAGCTGTTCTGTGTCATCTTCTAGAAGACGCTATCTCTGCATTGCACACAGTGAGCACATTTCTGCATTTTCCAGGGGCAGTACTTGTGACTTTTCCCAGTAAAAGCACCTCTAATAAAACTTGTGCCTGACACAGAGATTAATGAAGAAGTAAATCACACCAAGGATGGAGCCATTAATCAGAGCAAGCCAGACTGACTGAGAACCTGACTATAGTCATTAATGTGTGCTACATTTCTAAATGCAAAGAAATGTAAAAACATGAAGGATACAGATGAACATACAGTATGGCAACTGTACCTGGGATGCAGTGACCCTGTAAGCAGTCTAGGGTACTAAGTGCCAAAAGAAGAATCACTATGTTGTTGGGGTTTTTTTTGTTTGTTTGTTTGCTTGTAAGAAGTGCTGGTTTGTGGACAGAAAAAAACCCAACAATAAATAGTAATGAAGAGGAAACTTCCCTTCTAAGTTGATGTCATAGGTTTAATCTGTCCATTTATGGTCTCTAGTCAGAAAGGACAATGCTTAAGAGTCAGAAAACGCAGAAAATTTCCTTCCAAAACTATATAAAAGCTGGATGCATTATAGTATGGTGAGAGATGATCAGCTTTTCCTGCTTTGTTTACTGAGAATGGAGACCAAGAGGTGATGCTTTTTCATAAGCAGAATAATGATGTATTACAAGGCTGTTTAAATTAGATGAGACACATAATGATAATGAGCAGATAAAAGCTCATCCCAGTTAAGTTCATTTAGAAACAAGGAGTCATTTCTGTTTTATCATTCACAACGGAGATTAGTTATTAGCAAAAACTACCAAGAGCTGTGATGAGCTTTGTATGCTTAATGTCACCAGCTCAACAAAGTTCTGAAGCTGTTTTGAAGCTGTTCTGCATCTGCTTTGAAGCTGTTTATGCTGTGTCTCAGCTGTAGTCTCAAGCACAAGTAGCTCAGCAGGAACCTCTTGTACCCTTACTTGGAAGGGCCACATCAGTTGTTAAAAGGTCGCTGCATTTGGTTCAGAGCAAATACACTGTCTGAGGAGTGTATTTGGGGAGCAAAAGCAAAAGGGAGAGGTGATGGTGACATCCACTGGTATCAGATACTCAGGCATACAATGAGATGAAGCTAATAACAAGCTTTTCAAATATTTAGCAATAATGCCATCAAAGTAGTGCTAGTGCTCAAATATTGTTAGACAGGCCATGTACCCCTGGACTTGTTTCCCTACCTTTTAATAATACTCCTGGTAGATACATAGGTCATCTCAAACACCACGTGTAGAACAACATAGCAGCCAATACCCTCGTCCGTGTAGGTGAGACCTGAGTCACACCCGTGTGATTTATAAATAAGCACTAAAGGCATCTTGCTCTCACCCCCCTTTGCAGAGATCTGTGAAGGTAGGCAGAGAGCAGGGTTTTATTTCTTCCTTGCATTCTTAGAGTTTTTTTCCTGTAAAACTGCTTTGAATTTGGGGAATGATATTTTAGGGAGCACAGCTCCATAAGGGAAATGAAAAATCCAAATTGTTCTTCAAATCTATTCTTGAATATCTGGAAGCACATAGGTAATAAAGGTAATAAAATATATAGGTAATAAAATATATTTGGCATTCTCAGAAGAACATTTTCTTTTTTTCTCTAAGGTGAAAATCCCATGGTTTTAACTATTTCTACCTCCCTAGGCTAGCATGCATAACTATGTTATCTACTCAACTTTGGTGCGCATCTGCCAGATTTCAGGCTATCAGTGATGAGTTGCAAGCTACTGTTAAACCCTTCATGTACTTCTAGCAAGATGATAAATGAGCACCAACCAATACAAAAGGCTAGGCAGAGTCCTAGCTGAAAATGTTGCAATTGTAAAATACAGACCATTGCGTTCAGAGGGTATTTGGTACTGTCAGCCTATGCTGGCTGCTTCTTTCAGAGGCAGAGATGTTTTTGGAAACTTTTTGTTGACTTTTAATACCCAGTTGCACAGAGGTGTACCACTTAATTTCCATAAATTGCAAAAGCATCTCATCGTGAAGGGTCATGTAAAATAAGTGGATGTTGCAAGTCTAGCATTTGAGATGTTGTATGGCAAACACATGACAAAACTTCATAAGGGTTATGTTCATTATCACTTGGTCATTATCACTGTCACTAAAAAACCAAAACCTTTCACATATGGTAAATCCAGCATGTGTAAAATAAAAATTTTGGTTCTTGGAGCAGTGGTGATCTAAAGCCGTTCAATCTGAAGCAAATTTACTTTCTTTAGCCCCACTAAATCTTTGATACATGGGCTTTCTAAAGCCTTCAAATTAAACATTTCATCTTCTGGCAGCTGAGACCAGTACACAAAATGAATCAAAGCACAGGTGCAGAACAGGCTAGTCTGCAACTGAGTTATGCAAACTTGTTTTTTATTGACATACAGGACTTTCTACAGTTCATCTAAAGAAAATTTCAAAGTATATTAAATAGCTTTACTATGGGACTCCCTGCAATTCTTCTGTCTTAACAATTTGGGTGGTATCTGTCATGCCTTTAAATTCTATGGGAAGTATCTAGAGAATGTCAAAGACATTAAGCCTAAATATTTTTTTCCTATAAACTAAAGCTTACAAAAGGAATATCCTTTCTGACGTTTTCTATGCCATTTTAGACTTCCAGAGAAGTACTATTAACTTCCTATCAGTGCTTTAAAAATACTCCAGACACGTTACTATTTCCTTTCAACTTTTGTAAGATTCCCACCTCATAAACCTACATTAATGTTTAAGCTTATTACTGCAGGCAGTGGAGGGTAACAGATCTTTGATTCATCTGAACCACTGTTGGTACCCATTTTGGATGGGAGTGAATGAGATTTTGCAAGCAGCTTCTTCCATAGGAAAATCCCAAGGACCTCCTGATGGCACCAGTTCCATGATGGTGCCAGAACCAGGTGATCCTGGAGCCAGCTGAAATGTTTCCCACCACCCTTCCGGCTTCTTTGCCAAAAGCTGCAGATTTTATAAATAGCTTTTCCTACTGCACTGAAGGGGTTTGTAGCTGTGAGTCAAGATGATACTGCTTGTAGTCTAGACGGGGCAAGCCAGTGTTAAACAGCTTCTGGTCAGCAGGCGCCAGTAGCCCAGTTAGCAAACAAAAGGAGTTTCTTCCACGTTGACCCAATGCCTCTGCACTATTCATCGCAGCCCTGAGATCTTTCTCTCCCACACAGCAAGCTGGGAAGCTCCAGGAGGGGCCAGATTTCATACCCTGCACCAAGATCTTCCAGGCATCTGGGTGGGGGGTTACCAATGCATGGGTGCAGCACCCACCACCTTGATGGGTCTTGCTTAGACCTCACATCTCTTCAGGACAGAGACCCAGAAAGCTGAGCCTGAAGGGGACAAACCACAGCATTTGCTCCTCATGTGCTCTGTATTGTATTACTGTCTTTTCACTCGAAACAGTGCTGAGGCAAGGGAGGGCCAGGTGCTGTTCAGCAGCACATGCTGATCCCACAGTTGGCCAGGGCTCATGGCTCCAGCAGATGTTGCTGCTCTTCAAGGTAGCTGGAGCTTTCTTGGTAATTTTCCTGCCCTCCTCTTGCCCCCATGCAAATTCCAGTTGAGTTGGTGTCTGGAAACAGCACATTAGGTTATGGCCAAGACCCCAGTGGACAGTCATAGTCTTTGACTGGTGACTGGTTCCAAAAATCTAGACTGTAAGAGGACTAAATCCTTACTAGGAGTCTTTCATGACATTCACAAATCAGTTTGACTCTGCGAGTGCTAAAAAAAAAATGTCTTAGGGCAATTTTACTGTAACTGTCCTTAACTGACTGGACTTTCTAATCACGTGCATGGCCTCCCTCCTGCAAGCAGGATGTCAGGCAGTGGCATTAATACTTAAATTTTCTGCATGTAAGGTTTGTGCTTATTTTTCAGTGCATCTTTTCTTGACATATGCTCTTGCTTTCTTGGTCTCTGAGTGACCGTATACATTCTATTTAGTGATAATCTTCCATGGAAAAAAAAAAAAATAGAAGCAGCAACTTACTGAATTATAGGAAGCTAGTTTCCTACAAAAGTTGTACTTTGATAAAGAATATAACATCATAAAAATTTCAGCCATGAATTTCAGTACAGGAACAGAAACATTGCTGTCAAGAAGTGGAAAATGTGCTTATGTAACATCTATCTGAAAATGGTTACAGCTGCTGTTGGTGTTAAACACTGAACAGTTCATGGAAGCACTAAATAAAGAGCTATTCTCATTAGTAGCTGTCCCAAAAAAAAAAAAAAGAATTTCCTGATGCACTGGGCTGAATACTGGTATAAAGATTATTAAGGGGTTATTCCGGATTTACATCATCATCGACAACAATACAGTTATATGTCGGTCTAGTTAATTGTCCTGACAAGGATGCAGAGCTGGCCTGGTTAAGTAATTAGACCTGTAAGGGAAAAGGTGGTTGTGTGTGGAAGGAGCTAATGCATTCAGCTATAATGAGCTACTGTTGCAGCAGAGCTATCTTTTGTGGAGAGCAGCTCTGTGTGAACAATGGCTTATTCTAACTGAAACAGGAACTTACGCCTTGCAATATTTCAAACCGATTTGGAACATTCACTTTAAAGGGCGTGTTTTCTTTAAACTAACAAATGCAGTAAAACATGTTTAGAAGTTGTTTTTCACCCAGAGATCCTAAAGTGTTTCCCAATTGCGAATCACTAGAGACCGTATTAAGTTGGAAGATTAATTTTCTCACCTCCACTTCAAATATGAGATAACAGAAAGACCTGGAGCACATTTTGGTTTGAAATGATGACATTGCTCCCCTGCCTCCACAGGGCATGCACTCAGACAACAGCACTAACAAGTGCTCCTGAAGAAGTAGTCCAAATTTAGCCAAAAGAAGATGGAGCAGAATAGACTCAATGTCTTTAATCAAATATTTAGTATTGTGGATAAAGGATTAAAGAATTGTGCTGTCCAGTTTTTCTTGCTTTGACTTTCTGGAAGGAGCTGTCACTCATCTTTGGCAACCAGCATCGGTATAATGATTAATTAATCATTAATTTGATTAATATGATTAATTAATAAGTATAGGACTTACCTGCTGTTGCCCAAAAATGGTGGGTTTGCTGCTGCATAGCTCCCAAAGAGATATCCTTTGCTACTTTTTGTCAGATACAAACCCAGTGTGCACAGAGGAAAAGACAGCACACATCACATACAAAGCAAAAAGAAACTTCCTAAACGTCCCTCCAGATGTTTGGCAGCTTAGTCTTCACAATGCCTTTTTCAGCCAAAGTTATTGAAACTGGTTATTGGTGCAGAGAGCTCCCCATTTCGTAGCTCACAGCAAGCTTTATAAGCTGCTAGTGCACTAACTGAATGGCTCTTAAATGACTTGTGAGATTAATTTACAATGGTTTGCTTCTTTCTGTTTATGCAGCCCACTAATTTTCCCTATAAGGAAGAGATTATGTCTGTGAATCCTACATGTCTGGTTGTGATTATCCTCCTTTTCATAAGTGTCATTTTGGCTTTTAAGGTAAGTGCATTACTGTGTATAAACTCTACTTCTGGTCACGGGTGAAATGTCCCGTACTAGGAGTCCTGGCTTTAAAAGGGAACTATATATAATCTAGGGAACTATGGACCAGGCAGCCTGACAGGTATAGAAAGCAAAGTGATAGACATGGAAAAAAACCTGAAAATCTCACAGACGATGGGAAAGCGTGATGTTTGTAGGGGGAATTGATGACACATAAATCCTCTGAAGGAAAAGGAGCAAGTGGACAAGGGAGATCCTATTGATACAGACTTCTTGGTATTTCAGAAGGTGTTTGGCAAAGTCTCTCATCAAAGGCTTTAAAAAACACTGTAAGATGCGCAGGGATAAGAGAAAAAGTCCCACAGATTGTAGTCAGGAAATAGAGAATAAGGATAAAATATCAGTCTTTACAACAGTGAGACCCGTGGTGTTTGGTACATTCATAAAAGATCTGGGAAGGAAATCTAAGAAAAATGTTTTTTTGCAATGTCAGTCAAAATAGGGAAAACTATCAGCCAATAAAGTTTTGCAGAAGAACCTCATGGCACTGAGTGACTGAGCACTGAAGTGGCAGATAAACTCAGTGATGATAAATTCTAAGTGGAAGCACAGTCTTTTTTCACAAACAGTGCAGTGGACTCTGAACTAAGCATGACCACCTGAAAAAAGAGGATCTTGCAGTTGTAATAGATAGATCTGTGAAAATATTTGCTTGCTGCTCAGTTCTAGTCACACAAGTAAATCAAGTACTATGAATAAAGAAAGGAACAGGAAAACCAGAAATCTAAGGATTTTTTTTGGCCAATTTTGATACCTACAGCCTCTGGCAGCATGCATTCTCTTCTGATGTCATCTCAAAAAGGATGTTGTAGAGCAGGTAAATAGAATCAAACAATCCCTCCTGGGAGGGACAACATAAAGTGTCACACCAGGCAGCAAAGAGGCCCAAGGAGTGATGATTTCTTTGCTCTTGTGCAAACTTTGTGGATGAGAGGGCTGGAAGTGGCAAGTACCAGATGAGGAGGAGATGCTTCATTGTGCAGTTCCACTGGAAAGGGCTCATGTGGAACCACTGCATGCAGGTTTGTGGTCCAGCAAGGTCAGCCCCCACCTTCTGTGTGGGACAGAATTCCAAAAGGAGCTCAGAATAAGATCAGACAAATCAATGTATGAAAAAGAACCACCTGTGGCTATAAATATTTCCTGCAGCCTTGAACCTCTTGGAAAGTATGCTGGTATGGTTGCCCTCTTCTTTGATCCTTCTGCAGATGTTTCACAGTGCAGTGCTGCCATTCTTGTATTTCTTGTGTTGGGTTTTACTTCAGAATAGTTCTTGCTCTTTCTCTGCAGGGCAATTATGCATTAGATTAAGAAGTCCCAAAGAACCACAGTGACATCAGGGATCTTGCTTCCAGAGAACACTTTTGACAACATGAACAGGCAAACTTATTGTGACAAAAGAGGTAGATTAGATTACTGAAGCTGCTTCAAAACTGAAAAAAACCCCACAACAGATAGGGTACTTTAATGTGCTGTTGGAAGTACACACTATTCTCCTTGAATTAGAAATACAATTTAGCCTTCTGGCTTTATATGTTCACAGCTGTAGAGTTGATTTTGTTTGCATCTTTAAGAAATATAAATGAATGTAATAAGTACCTAGGTGTGTCAGGTGCCACAAGGGATGTGCTCTTTAAATTTCTCATATGCAAGCATTAGCTTGTTTTTATCCCAGGTGGATCTGTTTATTTCATTGACTGAGTATAGCAAGGAAGTCACAAGCTTGTTAAAAAAATATGCAGCTAAAATTGGAATGGCAAAAATACTTACTATAGAAAAAAGAAACCTAAGAAATTAATAGTGCAAAAGACTAATTTTGTTTCAAAGTGGCTAATACATATTTTTTCCAAGAGGTATGTGGCTCATATAATGCTCATTCTAGCAACATGTTATTGTGAAAATTAGTCACAAAAAAATATGACTCATGCAGAAACACATACTAAATTCCAGTTAGCATTTTCTTTTTAACTTCTTGTGTTTCTAAACCAGTTGCTATGCAGATTTATAGAATCTGATTCATGAAAACAAAGCTGGACAATAGCAGATGCATCACACTTTATCACCAATAGACTTAACAGATGGTACTATGTTTATATACTGAAACTGAAAAGATACTGTGCATAAAAATATGCCTGGGCTCTCTCTCCCTCTGGAGTTTAACCGGAAGTAGGGGGAGAAACCAAAACACTGTAACCTAGGAAAAGTGACAGTAGGAAAAGCTGCATTCAGCTGGTGGGTAATATAAAGCAGAATCACACAATTCCCTGGAAGCATTTGGCGCCGTGACCCTTTTGTTTTGGGTGAAGTTACATGCAAAGGAAAACACTGCTGAACAGAAACCAAGATACAGCCGTATTAAATGGTGGGTTTGTGCTTTGCAGTCATGGGACTGTGAAAAGGGAAGGGGCACAAGAGTAAGAAAGTAAGAAAGCCAGCCAGCTAACTGCACACAAGTACTTCTCTTTTTAGTCCTTAGGATTACTTGGATTCGAAGCATCTAATGGATATTTCAGGCAATTTTTATGCAGAACCTTTTTCAGAGTAGACCAAAAAATAATGATTCCATTTACTGTGTTTGTCTAGAAGCTGCAGCAGAGTCACATACCATGAAACATAGGTGTTTCCTGTCTGGCTGAGGATCTGACATCCAGCAGAACATATGTATTTATATACAGGTACACAGCACTTCAAATGGCATATAGCCAGCATGGTGGCTTTTCAATCATGTTCTCCTCTGCAGCTGGTTTGGGGAACAGGGTCTCAGTTTCCTCTGGCCAGCCCCAGCTGCTGAGACAGAACAGTTGAGGCTTCAACCTCCCTCCCTCCACTGTGGGTGAAGCTCCCCAGGCCCACATGAGCTAGGCTCAGGTAAGCACACACACAGTCAGAATAAACCTTTCCCCAACGCTGCCCTGAGGACTCTGCAGATGCAGAGTACGGCCTCTTTGTTTTGGGCCTTTCTTTTTCTGGAAAGGAGGTAGGAAGAGGTAGTACCAGTGGGGCAGCTGTAAGTTATTCCACTTCAGTGAGACACACTTCAGCAAACCAAATATTAAACCCAGTCTCCATAACATGCCAATAACCTGCATGTGCAAGGTGTTGAGCCTGGAGATCAGACCACTCTGCATGTTCTAGTGTCCTCAGCATATGGGAAAGGGTGATGCAGAATGAAATTCCATGTTCACCCTGAGAGATTTTGTGGCTCTGCCTAGGGGGATGCTTCCTGGCAGGGGGAACGCTGACCTGAAGCATATGGCCCTGGTATCTGCTACCTTCCCACGGGGGCACTGGAGCAGCAGTTGGGACCATGAAAACAGCCCCAACAGCCAAGCCCTGATCCCTGCTCCCAGGAATGACCAGTGAAGAGCCACAAGGTTGCCACCTGTTCCATGAAAGCCTGTGCTGGCTGGTGACAGGGTACTTACAGGAGAAGCATCTCTATGGGAGAGGTCATTTGATTTAAATTGCATACCCCAGTATATGTGACTGTGAGCTAATAGATGACATCCTGGCTTTTGTAAGGTGCCATTTAAGTGTTGAAGGCCAATGGTTTGGTTTGACATCATTATTTTCAAACACAGCATTTCTTTGCAGTTATAAGGAGTGGCTCTTGTATAGCCTTTTTATGCTCACAACATACACGTTCCAGTGTGCTAAGAAGATGGATTTAATGCAGATTTAATCAGCGCAGCAACCCATTGTTTCTCCTTCTGCAGCAACAACATGTGAAATACAGGTGGTCAACTGCTCCTCCAGCAGAATTCCTCTGAAATCTTAATATAAATTTAAATTTGCATAGAAATCCTTATTTTTCACAAGTTACTGAACACCAGCCCAGCTCTGTAAATAGAAAATTCAAAGCAGCTGGAGAAGAAAATGGGACTCAGTGCAGACAGCTCTTAACCTGAGGGGGACTCTGTTGGGTCTGTGGCGTTCAGCCTGCGCTCGCTGCCACTGAGGGAGCAGCCCAGAGGGCTGCAGTGACCCAGATTGGCACAGACTATTCATTGCTGTTACAGGAAGCAGCAGGATACAGCAGCCTTTAATTTCCACAAAAAATCTGGTCAGTCAGCTGGTCAGGCACGTGTCTGATAAGCAGAAGTTGTGCAGTACATCACTGTTGTTATGCTGTTTAACAAGTGCACGTACAATAACAGCAGTGAGAGGCAGGGTTATAAAGTTTTGTGGGTTTCAGTTCCTTAGGGGCCCCCGTTATTTCCTACCAGTCAAAAGGGAAGATTGAAAGCTGGTAGAAGTAGGCACAGTGCCTGTTTCCACATTCATCCCTTCTTGTACACCAGTCCTTTCACATGGTGGCTACTTGGGGCTGCCCTCCCAAAAAGGCAGCAGCCTGTGCTGTGGCATGTGAGAAGGATGTATTAGGCTGAAGTGACTTAGTGCCTTTTACACAGAGCCTATTCCACATGTGAACATTGGTCTCCTGAGAGAAAAATCAATATATTTATATACTGTGTGTCCAGCCACACATTTTGAAACAGTATTTGAAACCTCAGCGAAGTTTTTCAGGAAAAAAAAAATTGTATCAGTAGAAAACAATGATTAGAATAAGTCTAAAGAAGTTACAGATTGAGGAATAGAAGTTTCCACGACTCATGATTTGCAGGCCAGCAGCACATGTCCAAAGCACTTGGATGGGGACAGGCTCTGCATTGCCCCCACTCTCAGATGTATGTGGGTCAGTGTCTCAGGGCCAGTTATTTGGTGTGTGCTGGCTGATGACCTGACCTCTTTAATTGCAGGATTGGAACAGGCCTTACCCACTGAGAAACAGCCCATGTATGCAGGAGTGGGGCTGATTAGAGCTGGAAGAGCTGTAGGGGTTCATTGTGGAGTTAAATGTGTTTTATTCACTGCATGTAATGGAATGGGAGCATTCAAAAATAAATCTCCCACTAGATTCTCCCAGATAAGCCTGTATTATCTGAAACAGGGCTTCCCTCAGTTTGGATTTTGACAGAAGGAGTATAGAAATTGGTTTGCAAATAGGCTTAATTTAAAGGATTTCTTATAAAGATGGGCTGTGTCCCTGCAGACATGTACTATATTCAGTCTCTGTTCTGTACTAGCTCTTAGCTTTTCTCAGCACACAATATATGAGCATTGAAAGCTACTGAACTACTTATTACTATTCTTAATTACCAATGGTATTTTGTTTAATTCTGGAAAAGATGCAGTTCTTTGTGTATGTGCCTTTACACCAGTTGTTTCAGTAGCCCAGGGCAGGTTTGCATAGCCCACAGCTCAAGCTGTAGAGCCAGTCTGACCTTCCTGTAGGACTCAGCTCACTCCAGAAACCTTTTACTCTCCCCATTTGATGGTCGAAAGTATTGCCAAAGTCTGCAACACCTCCAAATCATCCAGGGTCTGTAGGATGCTGTAAAGAGGAAGCAAACTTACTGGATTTCAGCCAGTTTGGTTCTGGTGGAAAAAACTTCCTGATCTGCTGCAAGCTATCCGTCAGTGAGTCATGTGGTGGCCTGAAAAACACAGCCTGTGTGTGACAGCTCTGGAGGGGGAGGAAGCACAGGGCAGCTCAAAAGGATAAGAGGCTTTTGGAAGGTCATCAGTGCAAATGAGTCAGAAAGATATGACTCACTCAGAGTGAGACACATGCAAATCCAGTCAGTGTTGGCAGTTTAATTTGCATGTGCTACGTTTGTGAAAGAATTGCTATGCAGAATGTACTAAATAAAAATATAAGTTGGGCCCTATCAAAACGCATTGTTCTCCTGATCATTGTGTGACTGTGTGGGAATCAGAAAGTTCCAGAGGGCACCACTTAGTCCCACCAGCCTTGTCCCTGGCATGCTAAGGATCTGATTCCTGCTCCTCCACACGTGTTACTGCCTCCTGTATTACTTCCAGTCACTTTGCTCATCTCTGCTGGCCAAACTACAATCTCCCCTGCTGGTAAAGGAGATGATTGATGTCAGCACTTTGCCCAGTCAGCTCAAAAAAAAGTGGAGACAGCTAGCTGTTTGGCAGGCAGCAGCCCTACCCACACCTAAGTAAGCTACAAGAAAAAAACAAATAGTGAAGTTAATGATCCTGTGGTAAAATTATTGCTGCAATAAAAGTTTTTGTTTTTTTCACAAAATAATAATTCCCTTTCTTTGCAGGGTTACCTGATAAGCTGCGTGTGGAACTGTTACCGATACATTAATGGCAGAAACAACTCGGATGTGTTGGTGTACATCACCACCAATGACACTGCGGTAAGAATGATAGATCACAAATATTTGTCCAATATTATGCATTTGATAGCTTTATTTTATATGAATTTCTGTCTCCTTAGTTAACCATCTTTATTCCTTTGAGAGTCCTCCTCTGCTGATTATGTTTAGACTTGAGATTCAACAGATTGGTGTGCTATGGTTATAAATCACATCTATTACTAAAATACTGGTTTATTTTGTACATATACTCTCTTAAAGAATCTGTGTTAAGCATAAGCTACAGCTTATGTTGTGGACCCAGAAATGACCCCAGTTCTGAGCTCTGTAGCTGTGTGATTATCTGGACAGTGTGGGGACTGATTAGGATCCAGAGATGCTGGCGTCTACACCTGCTATAAAATATGTATTTAGCTATAGAAACTGTGATTTAGAATACTCAGCATCTGGTGTAGTGCTTTACACACTCACAGAGAGGAGATAAAAGGCAACAAAAGTTCAGCGCATCATGGTTTTATATAGTAAGGAGACAGAATTAAATGAAGATTGACATAAAAGAAATTAATAAACTGATTTGAACCTCAAAGAATGAAAGGTGTCAGTTTGCTTTATAGTAGTGTAGTGCTGACATGGACATGTGCAGGGCACGACTGCTAAGCAATGCCTTGCTTGTTGCAGAAGGCATTGAAGGAATACAGAAAGAAAGAATCCCTAGAAAGAGCTAGTTCTGTTCACAGCAATTGTCTCTGGAGCTGCTCAGTTCCACCCAAGCTACACACTGAGGGTGCTGTGCCAAACCAGCCCTTCGGGTGACTCCACTAGATTACGTAATGAAGGTCTTTATATCATTTACATAACAGAATGAGAGCAGCATGAACTTGGTCCTTTGGATCATCTGGGTAAAATTTCAGTATTGCCTTCCTCAGGTTTTCCTAATTGTGGGTGGTCTCCACATGCTGAGGTATTAGAACATCAATTTTAAACCACTGGAATGAGTGATTCCTATAAAGCCACAAAAGTTTAGAAAACTATTATTACTTTTACATGAAAGCTGTAACTGTTGCATGGTTATTAATCTTCAATACTTGGAGGTTTAAGAAAAACCTAAGAAGTTTCATGGACTATGATCAGAGCTGGCAACCAGGGCACTGAAGTATAAAAATAAGGTTTTATTAAAAGCTAAGAAGCTTTTTTTTACCCAAATCTACTTTGAGTAAAACCAGGAATTTTATGTGAAATCATTTTGATATCTCTGTTTTGTCAGCCTGTGGGTAGTTGTAACTCAGCTTCAAACCTTGCTATCTCTACAATCCACAGAACTGGCTCGGTGGTGGGAGAGTGTCAACTGGATTATCTGGGAAAATAAACTTACCAAGGCTTTCTAAAAGATACATTAAAACCACCAGCTCTGCTGCTGCCTTTACAAAACAAGACTTAGGTTTTCAGAGATGCCTGTTATTACCACGGTGCTGAGCTGCCTCACCTTTAAAGCAGTTGTGTCTCTGTGAGGAAAAAAAGCCCTTTTATCACATTTACAGATGACATATTGTTGCACTGAGAGATTAATTTAACTTTGATTACCTTGGTCTTACAAGACAGCTCTACCAGAGGCAGGTTTTGAGACAGGCTGTGCATTCCTAGCTAGTGCCCTGACCATTGGACTCTTCTTTCCTCATTATTTGCACCTCCATCATTTGAATATGGTAAGAATCTCTTGCTTTCAGATATAATACTTTTGTTGTTCATTCTTTCTGAATAAATTCAATGAGATGATATTAGACTGGGTCCTATAGAAAGAGGTGTTTAGGAATTTATGAGCTCACCAAAAATTCTTAATTCCAGCAGAGCTGCAGGCCATATCTGCAGGGCATATTATTATCTTCAGGGATGGTTTATGATATACACTTACAATCAGCATTAGCCTTAAGAATATAATCCAGTACAAATGGAAGTAAAAATCTAAATTTAAATATGGGACTGGGCATAATAGCTACCATTTAAAGTAACAAGTTTTAAATGTAACCCAACACTTCCAAAATCTAGACCTCAGATCCCAGCTGCAACCTGTGAATATCCCTTGGACTGCATAGTAATGAATGCATCTCATCTACACTCTACATACAAGACTTCTTTTTAAAGTTATCAGGTTTGCAAGTGCTAGGCACTCTATTACAAAAAGCATATAGAATGAAGTTTAGATATGGTCTAGAGTATGGCTAGTTTATTGCCAGACTTCAAAGATCTGCTTTATGATTAGAAATTAAAAATCTTTCTGCAGTTAGATAAATATTTTTAATGAAGCTAAGAAATTTATTACTACAAACATTTTATTACGTCTCACAATTTTCTGTTTTCAAAAAAAATCTTATAAATGAAATGTATTATTATTTCTATTAAAATTTGCACTCAGGGGGGAAAAGAAATCTCTGCCTTCAATAACAAATCATCAACATATTCATCCTTGAATTCAAAATTCTATATACCTGCAGGACTTGTACTGAAAATGGAAAAGGAATGCATAAACCTGTCTTCTGATGAATGTAACAGGCAGTTAAATAGTCATAAACAATTGCATTCATGTTATAATTACTTGATGATTGTTGTGTGCCATTTTTTGAAGGGATATCTGTGTCTGTTGTAAGAGAAGGCATGTCACCTACAATAGTTATTCTTATCTCTGGTCTATTAACATCTTGGTAAAATCAAATTCCTGGATCTTCCATTGACAGATAAATACAAATTTACTTAGACCTTCATAAAGATCATTATTTTCCCTCTTCTGACTTTTGAACTAGGAGTTGCCTGTTTTACCTGCTCAGAACCCTTGAAAAATATACCTACGAGTTTAAATTTCAATGGAAATAGGACATTAATGACTGAACTTTTCTTAAGGAGAATAAATCCTTACTAACTGGGCTGCTGTGGCAGAAGAGGTAGGAAGGGTCCACAACTGCTGGCTTGTAGCAGCTGTGAACCCTCCTGAGATGTCTGGATTATAGGTCTCTTTCTTTGGAAAGAGGAATATTCTTTAACATAGAGTGCTAGGATTTAGTTCAAAAGAGTAAGAAGCTGTGATTGTATATATATAAATTGTTCTCCTGTCCAGAAAGTTGTTCTCAAAATAATAACCAGATTATAGTTTGTTTTACTGCATTTCTTATTTTATCAGTGTCAAGGTGTGTAAGCACATCTACACATCAGATACAGATTTAATTAGGAGAATGGCTAACTCCTTAAGCACAATTGTGTGGGCTTTCTTCTTCTGTGTTCCTTGGCTCTCTGCGTTTAGAAAGTCCTTGGTGAGTCTCACAGTTAGTTTCCTCCATTTCTATCTAAAGCAAGTCTATTATGACTCTGTAACGTCATGTTGAGACTGTGTGGGTCTCAGCAGCAGTATTCATCCATTGTCTTCTTGGTGGGTTGTGTGGTGGAAATCTACTAATAGGTCCTTCCAAGAGATGAGCTTTTGTGTTTTCTGTCCTTATACAGGACTTTTCTGCCAATTTCAGTCACTCTCCAGCATCTGTTGTACCTTCTCTCATGGTCCTCATGAGATCATCTCCGCAGATCCCTCTCTTATTACCAGCCCCCACATCAGTAATAGTGTATTTTAAAAAATATTCAGCTGTCTCTCTGCCCTCCTACCAGCTGTCTATTTTTTATACTACTAAAACCATGAGAGCAGCTTAAATGTGGATTGATCAGTACAGAAATTTTCAGTTGGCTCCTCCTGATCAAACTGGTTCTTATAAATAATTCTCACAGTATGTACTGTAACTGACTTGATACCTACAGCTTCTGGCTACCAGATAATCTGATTTTTGTCACCTACTGCAAGTGGTTTAAGCCATCCTTTTTGCAAGTGTGACATCAGGACAAACAGACATCCTCCCCACTGCAGGATGTGAACAGGATATTCCTGCTGTCCCAGTAGGCAAGAGGCCCTCCTTCTGTGGCCCTCGATCTAAGTTTGACACCTCTGGAATGTACCTGGCTTGGCTCCATGAACAGATTGGATTATGGGGTGGGGTGGCCAGCTGGTGCTGGAGTGGCTTGGACCCCAGCGGGTGGGAAGACATGATGCTTTTATGCTCCAGGTGTTGATAATGCCAGGACCTGGGGATGCATCTGTGTATGTTAGTCACGGGAGAGTCACTTGGGAATATGGTGCTTTCACAATACTTTTCTTCCTTCAGTTTCTGGAGGTACTTGTAGGAGACTTTGGCATGGTGGTAAGGTTGCTCCTGAACAGTGAACCATAGTAAAGTGAAGATTATTTATTCCACTTTCCCAATCTGGGATTATTTTTTCCTGCTAACTACTCAAGCACACCATGGATGAAGATTAATTTTCTACGCTAATTTAAACTGTGACAGCAGTGCCAAGGAAATATTTGTCCAATTGGAAAAGTTGACAGTGTACAAGTGCAAAAGATACCCCAAAGTTAGACATCTTGTTCTCTGGAGCAGGAACAGCTCCTCTGTGCTCCTGCACAGCCAGGGGACTTAATTGTATTTTTAACTCACACTGAAGCCAATCAATGGAAGTTTCATCTCTGGTCACGCTGCCAGTGGGGATAAAATGTAAAGCTGTAAATCTCTTTTCAAAGTGGGATTTAGATCTTTATGTACTTTACCAGATCACTCCCATGGATCCTATCTGACATACATTTATCCACAGTGGTTAATAAGTTACTTGTTTTTTCAATGGAGATGCATTCTTTCTGTGGATATGGCATCAAATAAGTAGCCTGTAATTAATCTGTCAATACTTAGGTTTGCTCTCCCTTTCTCAAAGTGATAGGAGACCTATTTGAGAAGTGCAGAGTTAGGTCTTTAATTCCTGATGGATGACGACTCTGAGCAGAGGAAGAATATTCTTTAGTAAGATTAGAAGTGCCGTTCTTTGTGTTTATTCTACATGTGTGGCAGGTGATTAGTTTGGCTATGGACAGAGAGAAGGACCCTGCCAGCTAAGCAGACTGAATGATGAGATGTAGCCAAGGGGCAGATAAACCATGCACAAGAGCTCTTGTCTCTTTTAGGTGCTTTGGTACCTGTGATTTCAACTACTAAGTCACTTTTGACGATGATACATGTCAGAATAGAAGACAACTTGAAGAAAAATCCTGCTTTAAAGTTGTTTTCCATAATGTGGCATAAAAACCCTACATACTTGGCAGTGTTCACCAGGTAGCTGAGGACCAGCAGTTTGCACACATAGCTATTACTGGGCCACTAGATCAGAGGCATCTCTTTCCAGTGAATAGTAACCATGAACATACTTTAAAGTGAGTGAACACCACAAATAAGTACCCCTGGCATGACTCACTCTGAATCCTTCTCAGGGCCTCCAAATGAGTCCAGTCTGAGAAGCTCTGACTTTCCTTAGTGGAAACTGTCTGATAAAACCTGAAAGAGGGAAAGTAGGTAAAATGGGAGGAAGAGAAGAGGAAGAGGAAGAAGCAGGGGTAAGAACAAAAAGGATATAAGCAGAACTACCTGTTGCTTGAAGTAAAGGGGGTGATTAGTCAGTGACCACTTGCAATAGTCTACATGAGACCTGGGAGTGTGGTTTAAGTGTAGGATCTGTGTTTCTTCAGAACTGCACTTATAAACACTGCAACAAAGGATGAGAAGGCTTGAATTCACTTGGGTAGGTGTTACTCAGAGAAATGCAGCAAGGTGCAAAAGGTAAAGTCCTGGCAGCAGTTAGCCATGCTGGGACTTTGTAGCCCTATAGTTGGCCCATGTGCTCTTCCCAGAGGTGGTTCTGCTTTCAGCTCCAGCACTAGCTCCTCTGCTGTCATTGCATGGCATCCCCTTGCACAGTGCAAACCTGGCCTTTGCCAAGCAGAGGAGGTACTCCTTGCACGTCCCAGTCTATCCAACCCCAAGCCTCGCTGACAAAGCTTTCTCAACACCACAAACCATGCAGATGCAAAAAGAACATCAGCTGTCAGTTTGGTGGGAGAGAGTGGCTGCATCTGGTGGTTCAGTAGGTGGCATTGGTCTCTAGAGACCACATGGAAGCAGTGCTCAGCTCCCCACCAGGGAAGAGCACCCAGCTGTGGTTGTTTTGCCAAGGGTGTGCCAATAATCAAAAGGTCTGGCTTCCTGCAGTTAGTAACGGCTTCTGATGATTTCTGGACCATTCTTTCAGTCCAATTTCAGTTCACTTTAATAGCTTCCATTTACCCCAAGCACCCTCTTTATGGACACAAGACTGTCCCCTGTGGTCTGTCCGAAACTGCACAGCACTTGTAGTTTCAGTCTTCTGTCCTATGAGCAATGAGTAAAGCAAGGTCTGCTTTAAATTAATTCTGTGACAAACACTCAACTTCAGAAAGGACAGGGCTGAGTGAGCATTCATGTACCAAATTTAGAAGATCTGCAAACTTTTGTGGGAGTTTGTCATTGATGGGTAGTTTAGAGATGTGATTTACTAACATTAACAGATTTTTACATAAACTTAAGACTTTTCCATCAAGCTCTCAGTTCATCACCTTTCATGATGCTGGTTCTTTGTAGTTTTAACATGGTATTACAATGATTTGGTTATAAACAAAGGCTTCCTTTCAGCATTCACTAGGAAATGCCTACAAACCCTATGCATGAAAAACTGTATTTTATATGGCAGTATTACACCTTACTTTTTAATAGCGACACCAAAAGAATGTTTGTATAAAAATTAAAATTAGTGAAAAATATGTATGGAAGACTGAACTAAAGATAGGTCATCTCAAAATCCCAGATCTTACTGCTCCCAAAAGTTATAATGAGACTTCAGAATCTAACTCCAGACTTTACAACTGGCCCATCTCTGTTGTGGTGCCCAAAGAGTGACATCGTGTTACCCCATGTCCCATTTAGATAGTGAAAAGTGGTCCATTTGTGAAATGAAGATAAGATAGAACTCTATCTGTAATGCAAGCTTGTCCTGGATAACTATCTATTGGGAGATGACCAGTCCTGTCAAAAAATTTGGCTGCCACTTGTGAGCTATTCCTAGGTTCCTGTCTTGTTAACTCTTGAGTGGGATGTATGATGATATAATCCTAAGAGGAGATAAGGTTAGAAAGAGATGCAAGTTGTGAATTAAAAAGTCCTTTGAAAGATAAGAATGAAAGATAAGTATGTTCTCCCTGTACAAAATCATGATGCGCAACTAGAGATGCAGCAGTAGAGGGCTGGCCTAAGATGTAGGAATATTTCTGTGGCCTGAGGTGGACTATCCCTGCATGTCTTTGAAGAGAGAGGGTAATTACACCATTATTCTGGATGACTTTTATGAGGTCGTATATGGTGGAAAAAGACAATAGCTTCCTGAATACAGTTTTCTTCCCACGCAAGCGTGATTACAGTCTGTCCCTAAATACTGTTATGTCCTAGTAATATATACATTATTCCTCTGTCTGGAGGGATGAAAACATTGTGCTGCTTCGTTACAGAAACTCATGTAAAGTTTCTTAAACAGTGTCTTGGAGAGCTGTTGGGTTGGAATAAACAAGCAGTTTTATCAAAGGAAAACAAAACATAGTAACTCTAACTTTACATGGATGATTTTGCAGCATAACTTCTTTGCTTCTGAGATTTTCTGCTTCCAGATACTACATCTGTAATCATTCTAGTGTGGCTTCTAAAGGAAATGTATACATATAAATATGTAAATAATTTCTGTCCATATTGTGAGGAAGGTTTCTTGGGATTTACTTGACAGACAACATATCATGAAATCCTTAAACAGTAATTAACTATCATGTTTTGGACAAACTTCTTAAACAAAAGCATCTGTGCATAAAGCACAGAAGTAGAACATCTATCATTTCATATTAAATATGATTTGGCTTGGATATGAAGCTTTGGCCCTATACTCAAGGCTTTTTTAATGGGGGGACAGGAGAAGTAGAAAAAGAAAGTTGTGAGAGGATTTTCATAAACATTGCTCTCTGACTTCCTCAGGAATAGTTGTTTTGGACTCATTTGACCAGAGCAGCCATATACATTGTAAACATCCATCTCTGAAGCAGATTTATAAGCATTTGTTTACAAGAATTGCTTCTAAAGGGCAGTTGATCTCACCTGAAGAACATACAACACAGGTCAGGTGTGCCTGCTGCTCTCCTGAGCATGAAGGAAGCTTCATCCAGATGGAGATCAGCACTCTCCCCTGATTTTAATCCTTCTCCACTTGCCTGGTCTTGGAGCACTCTCTCTTTAGCCTGGACCTAAGACTGCCAAGTGAGTTTCTTAGTATAACAAAATTAATTGCAAACTGCACTGCAGGGGAGCAAGGAATCAAAAAGAGAGAGAACGAGAACATGATAGAGGTCTTTAAAATTATGAATAGCAGAAGAGGTAGAGGAAGAACCAACTGTTCACTGTCTTAGCAAAAGAACTAGGGGATATTCAGTGAAATAGCTAGTAGCAGGTTCCATAGAAAACCAAAGAAGGTATTAGATATTTCTTCATGTAACACCTAGATTAGCTGTGGGACTGCTTACCACAGAACACTGCAGGTGTTAAAAGTCAACATGGGTTCAAATGCAGATTAGAAGAATTGGTGGAAGAAAAATTCCTATAAGACATGACCAATGATTCAGCAAGGTTTTAACATTCAAACTTCTGACAGTTTGGAGAATATTCTGGGCAAGTCATGACTGTATTTCTTGTATTACTCTGCCTTGCACTTCTCTTTCTTCATCACCTATCACTAAAGGCTGTGACCTTTCACTGGATCTCATAGAGCTGTCCCTACATGCACATGCTTAGCTGCAGTGTGATGAGAGCCAAGTCCTACTTCTTTCTCCAGTGCTTATCTTGTATGCAACTGCTTCATGCTCTTTTCACCACATCATTTCTATTATTATTATTATTATTCTTCCTGTTTCTTTACTATTTAGGAAAAAGCTCCCTCTTCTCCTGAAGGCTGTTTTTTCATACAGTCAGTGTAAAGTACATCTTCATGGTAAGAGGTTAAAGAGAAGTCTGAATTCTCAATGGATTTAGTTTTTAATACTTCCTGGTTTAGACAGTCTCTGTTCCTTGACAATCTAAGTGTGCATGATCTACTGTTCTTCAGGGCCAAGTATTACCTACTTTTCTGAAGTTACCTCCAAGATGACCAGATCAGATGAACGAAAGGGGCAATTTGCACCTGCACTTTATGAACTGAATTTTTAGAAGTAGCAGAAGACCCTGGGTGAGTCACTTCTGAGACATCTAAAAAGCCTGGGGCTTAAAAACCCTTGGGCACTCTTTTGTAGAAAAATCACATTTCTTCAGAAACTCTTGATAAATGCTACATCTTCCAGCCTTATGTACAGAAATGTTAGAAATTTTTGAAGAGTCTGCCTGAATAAAATCAGTATGTGTAGTAACTTCCAGTAAATTTTGTAGAGGAAATAAAACATGCTACATTAACAGCCTTGTTTGCTTTAAAAAAAAAATAATTTAAAATTAATTATATAATCAGTGATATTTACATACAGCTCAGTGCTCATTGGCATACAGTGCACTAAAGTAAATAGCTGCCACCTGGTGTCTTTAGTCTCCAAAACAGAGCTCTACTGAGATTTGGATTTCCAAAAATTTGAGAAAAAAATACATCTTAATTTTTCATTTTCCTCTGTAATCTCAAACTTCTCAGAAGAAAACCACATTGTCAAAGTTGACAGGAAAACATTGCTCAGCCTTTTCTCCATACAGAGGGAAGCAATCAGCCAGCTATAGCTGTTTATGCACACAGGAATCTTCTGTTTTCCCAAGGTGATCTACATAATATTTACGTAGTCAAGAATCCAACAGTACACAAGGGCTGTTGGGACTATCTTGAACTGGACAGGTGGTCACATCAGCAGCCTTCCCTCAAGAGCTGTTTGTAGGCCCGCTGCTTGCTTCAATGCAGCTGAGCACTGTTGAGGTTGCAGTTAATGGCTCCTCAAAGCACTACAGCTGTGGGAGGAAATTCCACTCCTCTTGGCTCCTTTTGCCCCTTCTCCCTTTGCTCCCCTTGTATTCACATGGGTCTTCCATAAGGATTCCTGGTAGCAGTTTGGATGTCTGAAATGTAAAGGTCACTTCTGTGTAAGAATGATACATAATGCATACTGTGGTGAAGAGGTGGGGTAAATTTTTCCAGGCATAGTCTGAATTTCTGCAACAGTTCATAAATATTTCCACAATTCAGTCCCTGTCTCATACACGTTTCATCCAAGGTAGTTTTAAATCTGTCTTAAAGTTCCCAACACCTTTTAAGATGTTTCAAATAATATGCCTATTTTACAAATGGGAGATCTTCCTAAGACAAATCATTTGTCAAAACTCAAAAGGTCAGCGACAGGACCAAGATTAAATTGCAGTAGTGATGACCAGAATTTCATTCACCTGTCCCTGTTTATATACTGTGTACTGATGTAATGAGAAGTCCTTCAGTGTAAAGAGTTGGAGTTTTTATTGAAAAGATAAAGTTTGAGAAAATATCCTGAATACTCACATCTGTCAGCATTTACCATAGATACTTTTAATCTATAGCTTTTTTTGACATTATTAATTACATCTCTATTCTAGAAGGTGTTAGGAAAAAAGTATGTTAGAGCTGTCTCTAACAATGTGTTTCTAACAAGACTTCAATAAATATTTTGCCATGGGAACTCACAGAAGTTTCATATAGCTGCCAACCAAAATTCTGTTCAAACTCAAAGCACTTACGTGACAATTGTACCATCCCAGCCAGTGAAGAACACAAATGGTGGTGGGAAAAAGTAATCAAAAGATCTCTGAAGACAGAGAAAGACTTCTACTGAGTTCTGTGAGCTTTGGATGAGACCGTTAAGAATGCAGGAATAATCAAATATTTGAAGTTTATTCATACAGGATTATGCACATTTTCTCCTCTAGATATGTGCTAGACACCAAACAGATCTAAGAGCTTGAGTTCAAACAGGAATAACCACAGCAATATAAGAAAAGATGATGAAGGAAAACATTCCACTGGAAGTTCAGATAAATGTATTATCAGCTGCAGAAATACAAAGAGAATATTGAAATTAGACAGTTCCCTCCCCAAAAAACACCTTTGGGCAAAGAATAATTCCAAACTGTTTAAATATACAAATGCTTGCTGTATTTATTCTTAGGCATATTTCTAATCAATGTCTTTAAAAACTTATTCTCCAAAATGAGGTCAACCAAGATGCAAAAAATAAGAAATGACATATGCTTACATTAACTGAATACGTTAGAGCCACAGGCAAACTTGTATGGTCATTATTTCTTCCAGAGAAGGTCATCCTGTATTGTCAATTACAATACAGAGATGCTTATGTAATACAATTATCCAAACCACTGGGATGACACCAGCTAAGTCAGGACCAGGGTATCTTATGGATCAGTTCTGGATTATTTCTGCATGTTATACAAGACTGCTTATCACATAACGCTTAATTAGTATTTTAAACAAAGCCCAGCACTCAAGACGCCCTGTCCCACTTCAGCACCCTAACCATGGAGCTACATAGTCACCCTTTCTCCTGTTTTTTTTTCTTTTCCCATGGATTGTTCCATCCTTGGCTTCACTGTGACAACACTATAGGATTGAACCCTCCCACCATCTAATCTTCCAAATTTACTTGCTGGTCTACTGATAAAAAGCCAGAACTTCTTTTCACAGGGATCACCAAGTTCCAAAAAATGGGGGTCCTTCATACTTATTCTTTATATTAAATTGTGAATGACAATCTCAAACACTCTGTAAATATCAGTCACAGACTTTTCAGGGGAACGATACATTTTTCTCAACTCGCCACAAACAAGCAAGGAATACTCAAATGTAGTGCCTAGGAAGCAAAATGCATCAGTTGTCCTCGTGGATGTTCTGCCTTGGGGATACCATGAACCTATAATATGCATGTATTTTTGTCCTTTGTGAATTATTTTAGACTATATCCATTCTAATTAGGTTCTTAGATAAGACCGAATAGTGAGTTTCTGTCTATTTTTCTAGTTTCTGATTTCACCCTTTGGCTCAGTGACTGGCTTCCATTTTATGTCTCTGAGGAGTGTAACGTACTACTTGAATAAACATGCTGGTTTATATCCAAGGAACTTATCTGCTTCCATTAAACATTGTTGAGATTTAAAATTAACACAAGAAAAAACTACTACGATCCAGATTTAAGTCTCAGCCACTTTTATATAATTTCAGTTTAAAATTCTAATGGAATCCTCTTTTCCGTGAATTTTTTTGTAAACTGTTAACCATTTCAACAGTAAGCAGTTAAAAGTTGAGATAATTCAGGTTTTTCAGGTTGCATCTGCTGCTTTGTCTTATCATGGCTGGTGAAATAGACTCTGAACTTGAAACGAATAGATCACAGTTTGGGGCTTAGCATTACAAGAATTCAGTAAGACAGCTAAATCTTCACAAAGTGGACTTGATTCATTTTCAGAGTGATCTGCAGATCAGATTTAACTGCTAATTATATTGCTTCACAATCAACTTATGTGTTTTAGTACATTTGAGAAACTAGTGCCTATTTAGTAACACAAGGATTTTACTACAAACCCTATTATTAAAGTAATGATCACCACTAGGGAGAGGATCTTCACTGTAGTGTTTTTCACAGTTTACAAGCTTTAGCACTGTGATTTACTGAAGTTACACTGCAAAATATATTTATTATTTTTATCACAATATTTATTTTAAGTTCAATATGTTGTCCTAATTTCACTAGATAAGTAGTCTACCATAAGCTGTTTGCACCCTTTAAAGTTGACATAATTTATTAACTGCTTTTTGATATAAGGCTTTTTAGATTATGTAGTGGATATGTGCATACTATATTGCATTTACAAGCTCAAACATTTGGTATTAATAAAGAGCATTGTCTCTGACAATTTCCTTTTCTAAATAATGAAACTGTTTTAAGTGCTGAAGATGCCAAGGTAGACATTCTGTAATCTAACAAACGTGCACAGATGTACTTGAACACATGGTCATCGTCGTATGTCTGTAAACTCACATAAGCATAATGTGAATCACCCTTGGAACTATCCCACAAAAAACTGATCCAAAGTCTATTTAAATCTATAGAAAGATTCCCACTGATGTTTTTTATGTTGTGGATGAGGTCCAAAAGGAATAATTACAGATGTTTCTTTGCAGAAGGGAGCTTATCAACTTAAGAAGTGGTGAAATCCTCTCACGGCAGATCTTAGATTGACTTTACAGAGATCAGGATTTTCCCTTTGTATGTTTAGACCATCAGCTCTATGTGCTTTTTAATGACCAAGTAGCAACACTACAACTGATAGTCTTAGATGATAATTGAGATATTTGAGGGAATGTATGTTCATTCTTCATGAAGACATCTATTTTATCCTTAGTCTTTGCTGGGATTCACAGACCAAGTGCTCCTTTGTCTTTTCACATGCAAGCTAATTCATGTCAGTACTAGTGCCATTAAAAATTGCATAATACCTAACATGCTTGATTAAAGAGGTAGAAGTCTTGGTTCAAATGCCTCCTCTGCCCTGCGTAGCTTGAACTTTTATCTCCCATATGCTATGAATGGGGATGATACATCATTAAAGCTGCCCTAATTTCTAGCAGATGTTGAAGCATTCACTGAAGGACATAGGGGAATGTAGATCTTCCTTCTCACAGCTGAGTGTCCCAGAAGCACAAACCTGGAGATTTATGTAGACACTGGGTAATTTGCTTTCTTTCTCCCCACCCCAAAATAATTACTAGCTATTCCAGAGATACCTCAGAAAGAGAGGTTTTTGAGACTTTTTCCACTCTGCCTTAGCAGTTTGAGAACTCCTCCAGGAGACCTGGTTTAAGCACTTCTGACAGAGGAGACCTGCACAATACACAGCTACTGTCACTACCAGATTGAACCAACTCAGGTTCCAGCAATGAATGATCTTTGGCTGAAATTAAGCTGACACCAGAAGCAATAAGAAATTGGAAGTAATCACGTTTTCCTTCATAACAAAAACAGGCACAAAAACTGAAAAGGAGAAACTTCAAGCTAATACTGCCTAGGTTTTCGAACTATTCTGCTCCAGCTTACTAATTTACTCCCTTTTGTTATTTTTTATGACAAAACCTTACAGATTTTCTTTTCTGTAAATATTACCAGCTGGCTTCTTTGTAGAAAAGATAACCTTTTTTTTTTTTTTTTTTTCTTTTTTTTTTCCCCCCCTTTTTTTGCGGTCCTGTTTCCACCTTATGATTGTCCTGTGTATGGAACTTGTAAAGATCCACCACCACCTTTTTTGGCCACC